>WBNM01003405.1:0-50626 GCA_013399055.1 Ramphastos sulfuratus
TGCAGCCCCCTCACCAGCCTTGTGATGCCACACGCCTAACTAAAGCTAACACCTGCCTTTTGGGAAACACAGCAACAGCAGGCAAGTTGCTTTGCTTTTCTTGTAAGCCTTTATGAGCCAAAAAGGGCTGAATGTGACAAAGCAATCAGTGCTTTTTAATGCCAGCCATAAAATGGTCTAGGAGGCAGTGATGTGCAGAGTAAAGGGGGCTGATGTTTCCTCAGCAGTCAAGCAGTGCAGCCTGGTAGAACAGAGGAATCCATTTTAAGAAGATTGTCCAATGCATTACTCATTAACAACTCTGGCTGAAGCCAAATGAACAACTTTGGACTCCTTTCCCCAGCTGCAAAAAGCACAGAGTGACACATCAGTCCCAGGAAACCAGCATGTGTGAAGAGTGATGGATCTGTAGCTCTGGAACCTGTCTTCATGTTTAAAATACGACTCTCCTACTTGCTGCTGCACAGCTGCTTCAGGAAGAACAACTCTCCTGTGGGTGCAAGGCAGGGCAGCCAGCCCAGTCTCACACCCATGATGGATTTACTGCCCAGTCACACAGCAGGAACAGCCCTCAGGCACAAGCATGTGCTATTGTTTACTGCACAGCAAAGCTCTAATTCCTAAGTGAAGGTAACTGCCTTAATTCAGCAAGCATTAAGCACCACTGTCAGGTTCTGGAAAGAGAAGCAAGCTGGCACTTCAGAAACTCCACTGTCTGTCCTTGAGACAAATCAGCTCCTGCAATTTGAATGCCATTGCCCATCACAAAACATGGCAAAGCCAACAGCCCTTTAACAATTCACTATTAATAATGCAATTCTTGTTATCTTTCTGTCCATGGGGTAAAGCTACCATTTAATTTCTTTAATGATCCTGAGCTTTGCAATGGAACATGGTAAAGTTACAGAAATGCATTTAATGATTTTAGAAATTACTAATAAAAGCAAACCCAGAAGGCAGAAAACCCCAGTTCCAGTGCCAAAGTGTCTCCTTTGCAGCAGTATCATTTCAATTGTTGAGACTGAGGTTTCTTCAAATATCTTAGTTCTCTCTTCAGCTGAAAATTGATCTCCACTTCAAATGAATTTAATACCATTGTTCTGTACTGGCTGAACACTGACTGGTGTAACTGAAGTCACAGGAGGCAGGTTTCAAGTCCTGTTACAGAAATCTCATCTTGGCTATGATTGTAATCTTCAGAAAAAAAAAAAAAAAAAAGCTGAGGATTAAGCTGTCAGGGAATGCCACTGGAGAAGGGGTGGCTAAATGCCTTCACTGATCTGGCCTTGAATCTCCAGGGCTGATTTTATTTTTTTTTTAACTTCTCCAGCAGGAAGAAACTATTTTGGTGCAATGAATTATTGACAACTCTGCTTTAGAGAAAGAAGAACCCACTTGTCCCTAATATTGTGTGTTCAGCTCTTCATACTAGAAAGATGTTGTGTGAAGGCTGTCAGAAAGTCATCCTGTTCCTGCAAACAAAGAGGAAAACTACCTCCCCAGCTACACACACATCCCCAGGGAAAGCAGCACCTTTCCTTTCATCCCCTGCAGCCCTGTGTTCCCCTCTAACAAAGTCCAGGCAAAGCTGCTTCCACCAGTTGTGCTCTTTTTTCCCCAGTTTGCAGGGAGCAGAGCAAGTGGAAGGACCTGCCATGAATCTCAGTTCCTGAACTGAAAAAATAAAGAATTCTCCTCAATAGCCTCTAGAGAGGGACTTAAAGAGCTGGGTGGACTGTGATACTTACTGCCCCACACTGCTTACAGTGGTGCCGCCTCTTGGTGATGGAGTTGAAGCTCTCGCTGCAGCTCTTGCAGGCCTGCTTCTCCTTCTCTCTCTTGGACTTGGAAGGTTTCCTACAGGAATCACTCTGAAAAGAAAAGTACAATTCTGTGTTGTTGCTTTTTTTTTCCCCAATTCAAACAATTCACAGAGTTCTCCTGCTTGCAAAGATCCTCCCTGGGCTTCACACCACTGTAGAAAAGAAATCAAGTCAGCTTTGCTGACAGGCGGTGGCTGGATGGTGGTGCAGCCATGGGTTGTTTCTGAGGTGGCATTCTGTGGTTTTGGATTGCTAAAGCAAATTACTCAAGTCCCTCCCTGCCTACTTCTGCCCTTAGTGCCACTGAGTAACCTCATCTCACTGTCTGTTGGTAAGGAGGAAGAGAACTTGGCTTGGGGCAGTGTGGCTGGGAAGCTGCCTAGCAGAAAGGGACTTGGGTGTTCTAATCAACAAGTGGCTGGACATGAACCAGCAGTGCCCAAGTGGCAAAGAAAGCCAAAGGCATCCTGGCTTGGATTAGAAATGCTGTGTCCAGCAGGAGCAGGGAGGTGACTGTCATCCTCTATTTGGCATTGGTGAGGCCACAGCTCGAGTGTTGTGTTCAGTTTTGGGCACCTCAATACAAGAGAGATGTGGAGGTGCTGAAGGGAGTGTGAGAGAAGGCAAGGAAGCAGGGGAAGGCCTGGAGGATAAATCTTGTGAGGAGTGACTGAAGGAGCTGAGGCCGTTTGGTTGGAAAAAAAGAGGAGGCTGAGGGGAGACCTAATGGCTCTCTACAGCTTCCTGAAAGGAGGTTGTGGAGAGGTTGTTGCTGGTCTCTTCTCACAGGTCACTAGTGAGACAAGAGGGCACAGCCTCAAGCTGCAGCAGGGCAGTACGGAGATAGGACAAGGCAGGGCAGGACAGTAGGGAGAATTTTTTTGCAGCAAGAGTGGTCAGACATTGGAATGGGCTGCCAAGGGAGGGGGCTGAGTCATTAACCCTGGAGGTGTTTAAAGGTCATTTGGATATGGTGCTTGGGCATATGGTTTAGAGGTGAACCTTGCTGAGTAGAGTTCCCTGTTGGACTCGGTGCTCTTCAGGGTCTCTTCTAACCTGAATGTTTCTGTGATTTCTGTGACCTGGCAATGTGGGCTTCTTGAGAAGAGCTTTCCACTGGCACTCATCTCTACTGCTGCAACAGGACTTGCTTAATGTTGGTGACTTTGGGAGTGTGCTGCAAACTCTTCTGTTCAGGTGCAGGAAAGGTGAAGGCTTTGGGGGGAAATGGCTTGACTGAAGAAACAAATGGTGCTGGCAGTGGATATTTGCACCATCCAACTTCAAATGCTTCATTTAGGAGTTTCCTTAGCCCAAGCTTCTCAGGGAAACAGAGACACTTCAGGCACCTACTACCAACTGCTCCTGGCAAGAGAGGCTTTCTATCAGCTGTCTAGACAACCAAGCAAGTTTGGCCTCTTAAGCTAAGCACTCAAGCTGCTACCTTAAGTCACTCAGTATAACTAAAGTGAAGGGTTAGACTGCCTGATCAACTAAAGAGCCTTAACAAGACAAACATGCAGCTCACAACAATACAGTCTCACATAAGGCTTCAGGTAAAGCCTCTGCTCTGTTTTCTTTGTTAAAGAAATACTGTTCCTCCTTCCTAGTCAGGGAAGCTATGTGCCAGGGAACAGCAGCTCCACAGGGGTAAGCCTGGGGCACCCACAGCCAAGCAGCATCTGCATGGAGATTCAAGGCCCAAGAAAGTAACTGCATGGTGTTCCTTTGGCACAGCTCTTTCATGAGAAGAGTTCTGATAACTTTTCATTTCACTTGAACTACTGGGAGAAGAAATATTTCCTCTAAGTCCAAAGAGCAGAGGTATTTTACACTTCCTCTGAAGATAAGCCATGTGAAGATCAGGCTCATTGTAGATCATACAGACCCTGGATTCTTTGACAGGCTCCACTTCTTCCCCACCTGTGCCTACTAAGTCACAACTGAAGTCCACTTGAAAGAGAACAATTCCACTTCTTCAAAGCTTTTATTTGACACAGGGATGCAGGTGTGTGAGGGTAGGAAGAAAGGCAGCAGCAGCAGAGGCTGCCTACAGGTCACCAGGGGGGAAATTCTGGCGTTTGCCCTGAGGTCTCACCTCAGTGCTTATGACTAATACGCAGAAGTCTCTAATACAGGTTTTCAGGTCAATTTATTAAAAAGAAAATCAGATCAGGTTTTGTAAGTTGACACCACTCTCCCTTCTGTGAGCTCCTGCTCTGCCATTCCCTGGTGGCAGAAAAAGCACACATTGTCTTTCAGTAGAGCTATTGGAACCACCCTGCCTTGTAATGGCATTACACAACAAACCCACAACTAATTGCTTCTAATTAGATGGGACCTTTTAATTTTATTATGCTGGCTATAGCTGCAGTAGTGATGCTTCCAACTCCCATACAAGCTCAGAGGAGGTTTGCAGCACTGCTGAGTGAAGCATAGTCACAGGGATTGGTCCTGTAACACATCTGCCCATGTTAGCTGTGCTCCATGCCCAGGGATCCCAGCCCTCTCACACACAACAGCTGAGTGCAGTATTGCACTTGGCTTGTGAAAATCCAGATGTAACCAGTAGGGCACTTAATTACACCAACTGAACAATGTCTTGGACGAACCATTGGCAAAAATGTTCCTTTCAGACTCCGTTAGAATTCTCCAAGCAAGGCACATAACTGAGGCAATTCAAAAAGCATTTACTGATTAGAGCAATCTGCAGAGTCACTTATTTGTATCACATGTGTTGGCTGATGTCAAGCATTTCTCACTCTGATCTTCATGCTAATGCCATTTGAATTTTTAAATACGTGATTTTCCTTCTATTTTTTTCTTTTTTTTTTTTGGTGTATCCATCTCAGTTTTGAAGCTGGCAAGCTTGACAGGAAAAGGAAATTGCATAAATTCAGTCCACAGCCAGAACTTACAGGACGGGGNCAGGGAGGTTGTGGCTGCTCCCTCCCTGGAGGTGTTCAAGGCCAGGTTGAAGGAGGCCTTGAGTAACCTGTGCTAGTGGGAGGTGTCCCTGCTTATGGCAGGGGGTTGGAACTAGATGATCCTTGAGGTCCCTTCCAACCTTACCATTCTATGATTCTATGAGCAACAAAGGAGTTTCAAATATTTTTCTTCTCATGATGCTTATATAGCTGCTTATTTTCCATTTACAAGGTGTACATTAGGAGACACCTAACATGGGGCAGACACCAGCTAATGCTTCTGGGGACACTGAAGATGTGTGAAAAAAAAAAATCAATTTCCATTAGAGAGTCTATTTTATATTTTGCAATGCAGCAAAGCTGTTTAGGTTGTTTCTCTATAGGCCAATGCCACACATGCAAAGTCACACACAAGAGAATCTCCCACTGGTTTGTACTTTCTTTGTGCATGCAGCAGGTCGAGCATAAACTGTGCTGGCAGTGGAACAAACAGTCACAGAGTGCTGTACAGCCAGCAGATCGTCCTTCCTGCAGAAGAGCTTCACTGCCTTTCACTCTTCCTAACAAGTCACACTGAAGAACACCNCCATCTCAGTTTTGAAGCTGGCAAGCTTGACAGGAAAAGGAAATTGCATAAATTCAGTTCACAGCCAGAATCTACAGGACTGGGCTGTCTGGACAACTAATTTGCTTTTACTCCACAGCTGCACCTTGATGGTTTCCTCCAGCTTTAAAATTTTGGTGGAAGAAGAGGATATACCCAATGAGAGGTACAACTGATGTCTAGAGCTAAGTGACCACAAGGTGAAGGCCTTTGGCTGATCAGCTTGGGAAAGCAGAAATCACAGCAACCCACTGGAGCCTCCACCTGCTTCTGAAAGGCAGAGAAGAAATGCCCAAGGGCTGAGAGAAACAGCCAGAAAACCACTGTGCTCAGGAGACTCTTCTTCTCTTACAGATTGCTGGGTGGTTTGTTCTGTCTGGGCCAGCAGATAGAAGCTAAGCCTGTGTGCAGATGCACAGCCTGATGAGACTCTTAGATGGGCAGAGGCATGTACAGTTCTGGAGCCCCCNAGTCTATTTTATATTTTGCAATGCAGCAAAGCTGTTTAGGTTGTTTCTCTATAGGCCAATGCCACACATGCAAAGTCACACACAAGAGAATCTCCCACTGGTTTGTACTTTCTTTGTGCATGCAGCAGGTCGAGCATAAACTGTGCTGGCAGTGGAGCAAACAGTCACAGAGTGCTGTACAGCCAGCAGATCGTCCTTCCTGCAGAAGAGCTTCACTGCCTTTCACTCTTCCTAACAAGTCACACTGAAGAACACCCAGCAGACTCTTCAGGAGACTCAGAAGTACCACAGGAAGATGTTGGTTTGCTGACCACCACTACCACCAAGTGGTTTGCAAGTGGAAGCTGTTGAGCACGAATCTACTTGCTGGTGCACTCACTGAGCTGTTTCTAAAGGAATCTCATCACACGAAATCAACAGCTGCTATGGGGAACATCTGGATTCCCTGCCCATGCTGCTATTACCCATTTGCACAACCAACCATATAAAACATGTTATTTTATTGACTTTGGACAACTAACATTGCTACAGCTAATGCTGTGGCTCCATTTGTCCACTCTTTTCTACATACACAAAAACACAGCCAGAAGAGGCACACAAACAGCAGATTTTTATCCTCTGCTTTATCACACCACTGTTATGTAGGGAGGTCAGCTCTGCATGAGTACAGAACAGAACATCCTTCCCTTCCAAGAACAATTCATATTACAGAATCATAGAATGGTAAGGTTGGAAGGGACCCCAAGGATCATCTAGTTCCAATCCCCTGCCATAGGCAGAGACACCTCCCACTAGTACAGGTCACTCAAGGCCTCGTCCAACCCGACTCAATGGCACAATTCTGGGTATTTTGAGCTCTGTGTTTTTGATCAACTCCATTTTTATGTCTGTCTCAGAGATTAAATTTTTCTTCAAACAAACAACTTCAGGAAATGTGTTCAGGATTTATGTGCCATGCAAACCACTGGCAGCTACTTATATTCACCTTTTTAGTTGAGTATATATTGTTTTTAATGTATATTTCCCCAAGAAACAAGGCCAGCAGAAGTTTCCATCTGTTTGGTTTTAAATTCAGTATCAAACACCTTCTTCACTAAGTGGAGAGCTCACTCAAGCAACTGGAACTAAAGGGACAGGAGCATCAATTTCAAAACTGACTACAAATCCATAAAAGATTGCTGAGGAAAAAGCTGAATCATGAACAAACAATAAACAGCAAGGAGCACACTCACTGCAACCAGCCAGTTTTAATAAGCTCTTGCTTCCACAGGACAGGTTGCTGGGCTGTTCAGCCACTGCTCAGGGATACTTTGGAAGATCTATCAGTAAGTTACAAGCCTGCCAGGGCATCCCTTTGCTATTAAAAAGGTCATGCTAATACACCATATCCCATAGCATGCCTCGGCAGACAAGGGTTTTTCTGGTGGTTGTTTCTTCTTGTTGGGTCTCAGCTGACCTGAAGCCATTTCCTGAAAATCTGTTATTTTCAGAAGACATTTTAGAAGGAAGAGATAAGAATGCTAAAAAATAGACCTCATTAAGAATTTGGCATCACAGAAACGTTCAGATTGGAAAAGACCCTTGGGATCACCAAGTCCAACCAAGAACCCTACTCTACAAAGCTCACCTCTGAACCATATCACCAAGCACCACATCCCAACGATCTTTAAACACCTCCAGGATTGGTGACTCAAGGCTCTCCCTGGGCAGGCTGTTCCAGTACTGACCACTCTTGCTGGGAAAAAAATTCTCCCTAATGTCCAGTCTAAACCTGCCCTGCTGCAACTTGAGGCCATTCCCTCATTCTATTACTAGTGACCTGTGAGAAGAGACCAGCACCAACCTCTCCACACCCTCCTTTCAGGGAGTTGTAGGGAAGCTCTGGTTTGACTCAGCAGCAGTCACAATATTGTATAGGGCAAACTGAAAAATACCTTTACAAATACATTCTGCTTTTGCAGCAGCCAATCACTTAGAGGCCAGAGATACACTGAAGTGCTATCATCTCATGGGTATTGGCAGAAACATGAAAAGCACTCTGAAAAAAGTGTTCATCAAAGCCTGGGTCTGGAGATGAAACCCTGAGTATGACAGCATTGATCAGCTGTGTCTCCTTGTCTCTCTTTTCCCCCTTCCCCCAGGTATTCACAGTGTACCTTCCCACCAGAATTCAAACAAACAAAAAACCACAAAACACCTCTCTGATGCTAGAAATGTGCCAACCAGCTTCTGCCCAGCTAGAGGCCTTCTGACTAGCTTCACACACATCTCCAGCATGTATCTGGAACAGGATGATTCAAGTTCACTGATGGTGAAAACTCTACAAGTAGCTGGGGGTGTAACTTAGCCAAGGATAGCACAGCCACAGCAGCAGTCAGAAGACAAAGCCATGTACTGAACACTCTCTGATTTTTCCTTCTCCTGATACAAAAGAAATACAACCTGTACCCTCCCCCTCTTCCCTCCTGCCTTCCTCTACCAAAAGTTACGTTCAAACTACTTACCCCTCCAAATGCACCAGCACCATCTGCTCCTGGCATTGATTCCACTGAGCTGGTGCTTGCTATCTGAGGGAAAGAGAATGACACAGAGCCACGTGAACATGGACATTCTTCCTACAACAAATCAAGCACTTCAGAAAGAAATGTTTGCTTTTAGCCCCTCAACTACCTGCTTGTGAATGTACTTTAAGTGCACATGCAGCCCAGACAGTCAACCGAGTCCTGGGCTGCAGCAAGAGAAGCATGGCCAGCAGGGCAAGGGNGACACCCTCAAATGCTGGCTGGGCTCTGCAGTGGGTGACTTTAGAGATGAGCCTGTTTTGCTGCAGGGTGCCTGATCCCCAGCACCATGGCAGCAAGCAAATGACAGTGCTCCACTGGGGCTTTGTACAGCCAGTGGGTTCTGAGGAGCAAAGTGTAATTACTCCACTCAAACAGTATTCAGCTCAGTCCCTCTGAATTGGAATACATCACTCAGTCACTGCAAACCGGCTTCTCTATCTATTCAATACATTCAACACATCTCTATGCATTCAGCACACACAGAAAGTAAATAATGAGCTTATCCCCACCAAAATCCCAGGCTGTGTCTTAAAAAGAACATCATCTCAGGCATCATTAGCTCATAGGGAGCTTGGTAGCTTACAGCAGGCTCTCCATGTATTAGATTTTGTGCTAAATTCTCCTGTTACTCATGATTCTCTGTTGAGTAGACACCATCTCCTATTTCAAGGTTATCCAAATCTCCAATGTATTTTGGCACTCCAGCTTCATTCCACTTGAAAACAAAAAGGTTTAACCTCTGTTGTTAGAAACAGCCTCCACTGCAGCTCTGAGTAAGCAGCCAAATTGAAGAGAGGTTGTATCTCATTATGTACTAATGCAATCAAAGGACTGAGGAGAACCCTGGGACTAGGACTGTGCCACCCCTGCAGCACTTCCTCAGAGAATGCAACTTCAGCAAAGGGCAGCACTGTGTATTCAACTCCAGCCAACTGCTTCTGCAAGAACCCAGCAACCCTGAGATCTTCACAAGACTTCTTCCCCAGTCCTGTGGAAAGGAGTTTCTTGCCACTGCAAATCCTGACCAACCCAGGTACTTTGATCCCTCTGCCTAGTAAAAGGACATCTGTGTGCTGTGACACAGCACGTGGGAAAGGAAATGACAGAAAGGAAAAGGAGTCTGAAGGAGATACTCAGAAGACCCCCAGCAAGTTTAGGGACCAAATTTCTCTAGTTGCCTGTTACAGTCCTGTGCCATTTTGATCCTTATTTGCAATAATGTGGCAAAACTCAAACCCTGTCCACTCTAATTTGAGAAAGATTTCCAAAAGGGCTTCTCCCTTTGAGGTCACCATCACCAGTCAAAAGTGTGTGAGATCTGCTATGGAGGGGAATGGATACTCACAAGCTTGTCAGAACTACCCTAGAGCTAGGGAAGGGGAATAGAAATGGAGGAAGGAAACAATGATGATATAACAGGGTCTGAAAGGCATGATTTAACCAACAGAAACACTCCCAAAGGCTCAGATCTAAGGGATGCCACTTCCACACACCTCAGCTCTTTGCAGCACTTTGTACTGCCAGCTTTGTAATTATGCACAACCTGGGTCCTTCTCCTATACCATGAGCCTCTTCTGTGACCAGGCAGTGGTAAAATAGATCCTTTTCTTTGAGACTATTTTAGATGGCTTTGGAAAAAACCCTTTCACATAGCCAGATGAAAATAGAAAACAGAGAAATGAGTGTCCTCTGCCTGAAGGAACTAAGCCACAAAGAGACCTTGCAGCTTCTGAAAAGGCTTCTTTAAAAGACCACTGCTACAGTCCCCCTGCAGAGGCCAGACAAGCAATGACTCTGAATATTCACTTCCTGACAAGTGGGAATTTATTAATTGCTGTAGGTTATTGCACAGGCATAATTATTGTAATTTTTTCCTCTAAAACACACTGCCCACTGTTCCAGACAATGGCAAGTGTGCAGGATGCTGCCTACAGCAGCATATTGCTGCTAGGAATGCTCTCAGCACCTGTTAGTCTTCCTTACACAACTACCATCAGCCTGTTGTAACTGACAGCAGTGTCTGATATCTTCAGGCATGACATCACTTCTCAAAGCTGATTATCTAGAGAAACTAAGCTGCTAAAGATGCAGGTTACATTCTGGCATCAAAGAAAAAAATCAGGGTGCATGTTGCATTAATATCTGAGGCAGGAGATACCCAGACTTCTGCTCTGCCTGACTTCTATGCACCAGTGGAACGTGAACACATTGCCATAAAGAAATGCAGAAGCAAACTCTAATGGCATGTATAAAGCAAGCTAACAATAATGATGAGCAGACACTGTGACTTAATTGGACAGAAAGAATTCTGCTTATTAATTTGCCTATTAGCAAAAGATTTTTTCTCTATCAGAACCATCCTGGTTCTGAAGGGAACCACAAGTTAACTTGTCCCTAGCATTTTGAGCTGATCGTGAGCAGTAAGCTATGACAGCATCTCACAATGGCTCCTTCCTGTCTGCTATCAGCAACAGGATCCTAGGCTCTGCAGAGGTTTGTGCAGATCTCTTCTGTCAGTTTAATTAATCCTGGGATGGAAGGAATATCTAATCTCTGTCCTGAGCCCCTCAGGGAAATCACTCAGATAAAAATCCAGCACTGCTGAGTCACTGAACCAGATCTGGGAACGCAGAGGCTTCAAAAATGGTTAGGTATGAAAAAAAAAAAAAAAAAAAAAAATTTAGAAAGGGGAAGAGGAGAGGGAAGATAAAAAGATTGCCAAGTTAAATTTCTGCAGATTTCTTCTCTCCTTGTGCTCCAAGATCTACCATGCTCACTGATGAGAACTTTGTGACATAACAGGTAGAGGAGCCAACAAGGAGAGGTGCACTGCTGGACATGGTGCTAAAGAGCAAAGAAGGTCAGGCTGGGGATGGGAAAGCCAGGACAGTCCCTGCTGTGGTGACCATGAGATGGTGGAGTTCAGGAAGCAGCAGGGTAGTCAATAGGATTGTAGCCCTAGGCTTCGGGAGAGCCAACTTTGACCTCCTTGGAAGAAGCCATGAGTTACGACTCTAGCAGGTAAGGACGTCCAAGAGAGCTGGTTAATATGCCCCCTACCATGCTGGAATTCTGTAACATTTCAGATCCTTTTAAAATGCATCCCTCACCTTTCAGCTCTTTAAAATGGTAAGAAAATAAGAAAAAGAAACAATCTTGGAGTGCCTCTCTGCGGAGATGGGGAAAGGTAACGAACAAAATCTCCTAGGCACACAACCATCATCCCAGACAGCCTCACACTCACAACACTGAGGAATCACACCTGCAATGGCTAACGAGCCACCAGTCTAGGAAACAGGACTGAATTACCCTGGGTGATGCATTCCATATCTGCATGCTTGAGTAACTGTGACTGGTATGCTTTTGAGAGCCAGAGAAATAGAGCTGACTGTACTATAATATAACAGGAAAATCAAGAACAAGAGCACTGTGTTTTGAAGTGAGCTGTATCAGAATAGTTTAATCACTGCTGAATCAGGGAGAGGGAGAATGAAGCACTGATACTTACTGAGGAATCAGGAAGATGCTCCTCCTCTTGAGAAAAAGAGCTGTTGAAAGCTCTAAACGTCTCACTGTTCTGTTTGTGCTTCTCAATTGTTGCTTGAATGACCTGAAATGCAAAGATGAGCAGAGTCACTAAAGAAGCCTTGGAAAAATCATCTCATAGGAAGATGGAAAGGATGAAATGGGAACTGAAAAATCCCACTAGGAGTGGTGGTGTCAACTTACAAACTAAAACTGAAGTCTGCTACAATGTCAAGTCAGACTGACAGAATACACACAAGGCTCAGGCTCTTCTCTCAGTGGCTTGAGGACTGCAGGAAATGGGAACCTGTTCAAAATCCCTGTACACTGCCTGGAGGCACTGGGTCAGCAGTGGGACCCTAACTGTGGATCCACATTTCTCCATCAGCAGCTTTCCCAGATTGGACTACACTGCTTCCTCACACAGCTACAATCCTTCAGAACCCCCAAAAGGTCATTTCAAAACCAGAAGGTGCTGACTGCACAGAAATTTCCACCCATATCAGAATTGCTTGGTGTTTACCTGAATCCACTCCCTCTTCTCCTCTTCTGTCCTGTTAACACAAAAGAAAAACACAGAAAACATCATTTTGACGCCAATATTTTCACTAAACTCACTTCACATCTTTATAGCCATCAAGATTCTACCTTTGCTATCCACTGTATTATAAATGTCACTAATCATTACTGTCCTCACTTATTAACAAACAAATGTTGAAAGTGTCTGAATTATTAATCCAAACAGTTAGCAATTGTAGGTGGAACCCACAAGCACCACTATAAACACCACAGGCATTCAGAAAAGCAAACCTACCTGGCACTTTACTGCTGACTTTCATCACCCTTAAGTCTTTAACACCCTCTCCTGTATATAGGTAAGTTACGCATCTCTGATGCTCATCTCCTGGTTTAAAGCTGGCTCATACTAGCACAGCCATAGCTTCTAGATCATAGATTTCTATGTAAATATTCACAAAGCTCCAAGGATGGACCAAGCACCATACCTGGCTTGCAGCTCCAGTGATCTCTTTTTCCCTGTTATCGAGAATGTGTGAGTCACATTTTGCTTGGCAATTTCTTGGACCTGAGAAAAGAACAGGTCAGCTTCTTACTAGTCTCCACTCTTCCAACCACTGGTAATGTCTTACAAAAAGATCAATTCTTTGAATTGATAACAAGTTGTCCATGGGACAGCAATGTGCCTTTGTGGCCAAGAGGGCCAATGGGATCCTGGGGTGCATTAAGCAGAGTGTGTCCAGCAGATCCAGGAAGGTTCTCCTCCTCCTCTACTCTGCCCTGGTGAGACCTCATCTTGAGTACTGTGTTCAGTTTTGGGGTCCCCAGTTTAAGAGGGACAGGGATCTGCTTGAGAGAGTCTAACAGAGGGCAAAGAGGATGATGAGAGGACTGGAGCACTGCCTTATGAGGAGAGGCCGAGGGACTTGAGGCTTTTTAGTCTGGAGAAGACTGAGAGGGGATTTAATAAATGTTTATAAATATCTGAGGGCTGTGTGTCAGGAGTGGGGGACAGGCTCTTCTCACTTCCTCCCTGTGATAGGACAAGGAGCAATGGATGGAAGCTGCAGCACAGGAGGTTCCACCTCAACACAAGGGGGAACTTCTTTACTGTAAGGGTGTCATGGAGACAGAGCGCTGGAACAGGCTCCCCAGAGGGTTGTGGAGTCTCCTCCTCTGGAGACTTTCAAGGCCTGTCTGGATGCATTCCTCTGTGACCTGAGCTAGATTGTATGGTCTTGCTCTGGCAAGGGGGTTGGACTCGATGATCTCTTTAGGTCCCTTCCAACCTCTAACATCCTGTGATCCTGTGAAATACTTAGCTGGAAGGGTCACTCATTGTACAGAGGGAGGCAAAACAAAGGATTGTTTCCGTATTATTCATCATACTCAGCTTGTGAATCTGTATCACTAGCCAGTCCCCTACAGCAGTGGACTGAAAAGGTGACTTCTATCAGCCAGATGACAAAGGAAAACTTTCAATCAAGGCATGTCCAGAGTCACCCTTTGGATGATTACTGCACATTAATTAGAGAAACAATTAAAAAAAACAAACCAGAAGAAACTTGAAGCTGGGGTTTAGATTTAGTTCCATTTTCATATCCCTATGTTGTTCTGATTCAGAGGGGATCTGTTGTTATTGAGCAGGGAAAGCAGAGATGCAAACCTGCAGTCCTGCAATGTCCATCTTCTCTCGAACGCTGAACTTCTGGCCGATCAGCCTCAGCTTTGGCACACAGTAGAGCACCATGCTGTTAAACTGCAACAAGGGAAGACTGTGAGCAAAGGGGTTACATGCTGGACAAGTCTGCATCCTGCCAGGACCCATGTGTTTCACTCTAAAATGCACTCCCAAGAAGGGATTTAAGGAGCAAGCTAGGCTCACATGTTACTTGAAAGGAGCGAACGGAAATGAACCATGTTGGGCATCACTTCCCTCTTCTTCCTCTCTCTCTAGTTCCATTTCAAGCACCTTGAAAGCAAATGGGAGCCACTCACTCTGTATCAGTGAGAGCTGGCCACCATATGCAGCAAAGCACAGCTGGAAATACCTTCTCAGGTACTTTGGAAAAGCACAGCCTCTGAGGAGGAAGGTGAGAAAGGCTCCTTTGGGCCTGACAAGCCGTCAGCCAAGGCATGAGTGTGGAAGAAGGAAGAAAATCCTCAAGAAAACAGCACAAAGAGAAAACTGCTGCTCAGAGGAGAATCTGGGCTCAGTTGGTGGATGGGTTTTGAATCTGAGATTAGGAAGACAGAAAAGAAAGATGGAAAGGTACCACCTCACAGCAAACCTCTGCAAAGAAGGGAGTGACAAAAGCACTCACCAGGAACAAATACCTATCCTGTGCTGTGCCATTCTTGGCTGAGAGCTTCTGAATGTGTCCTTCTTTGATGAGCTCATTGGCTGGGTTAACAATATCCTCCTCACCACCCAGCCGCTCGTAGACTTCCAACAGCTTATGCATCTTCTCCTGCAAGCACAAAAACCACAGCAGCCTAAATAAAAACGTGCTTGGTGTGTTGCCCAGAAGGTCACTTATGTGGTATCTGTAAATTAGTAGGAAGGAAATTAGCCTTTCCCTTCTGCTCTAGCTTTGTGTTTCCAAGTGTTAATGACCACCTGCTCCATACTCCTCAGTACTCTTCACCACTTCGAATTGTCACTCATGAATGCCTGCCCTTGATGATACTGGAGTGGCACCAGTTTTGATGGCATGTGGAGATTTATCCATTTGGTACTTGGGGATATTCCCATTCAAAAAGAAAGATGCATCTTGAAGAGAAATGGTGTCAGGCCCTGTACAATCAGTGGCCAAGCTGGAGATTAGCATATTCCCAAATGGTTTCCAAGTTTGAATCCAATAAATGAGCTTCCACCTCACACTTCCAACCAGCCTGTGAGAGGTGTTACCTCCTGTCCTGTTGCTGATACAATGGCAGGTGGGTCTCCCCCAGGAGGCATGGCCATATTCTGCATTTCTAAGCTCAGTCTAACACCTCAGCTCCGTGGGGAATGTTGCAGTCCTAACGAAAATGAAAAACTACCTCAGAAACTGGGCAGGGCAAAATGCTTCAAATACAGTTTTAATGTCATTCAGACGTCCTTATGTCTTGGTCAGAATCATTTAGCAAGGGATTAACTTTTCCTTTTCAGCAAAGCACTGTTTCTACTTTACAGTACTGTCATCTGAACGTTGATAGCCCTGTACACAGCATGCACATGCACGAAGGTAACTTGTTCCCCTCCACTTGCAGTTGCTACATTTAGCTCTGCAGCAGCTTTAAGGAGTCCAAACAAGCAGGGTGTGGAGATGTTGCTACTGAGTTACAGTATTTGAAAAGGTTTGGCTTTCAACTACAAACTGGAACAGTGCATTGCAAAGGGCACTGCCAGCCAATGGTCAGAAAGTGAGGACAAAGATCTATGCAATTACACCCAAACGTATGCCCAAAACACAGCTCTGTTTCTCTAACCTACAAACTGCCAGGCCTTGACACTTTGATTACCTCAACCTGAGAATTTGCACCACAGATATAGATCACATTTGTTCCTGGTCCTGATCAATTCTTCCAACCAACCATTAAACGAATGAACAACCAGGAAAAAAAAAAAAAAAACCAAAACCAAAAACCACAAAGAAAATCAGGACAAACCCAACCCATTGAAATAAAAACTGCCAAGCAAAATGGAAGGCAGGGAATGATGTAGACTAAAAACAAATAAGTAAGTCACCTAAGCCCCAAAAAGCAGTAGATAGAGAAGATGAGCAAGACATCCCACACACAAAAGCAAACAAACCAGCCCTAGTGAACTGAGCAAGCAGTTTTGCCAAGAGGAGGAACAAGAACACTAGGAGCCAATTTAAACCCTGAAGAACATCTGTACTGCTAGGAAAAGTCAAATTTGGAAGTGTGGTTTATTTCTTCTGCTACCCCACAAAAGGAGAAAGCAGCCAACACTTGATTCAGACCTCCACTGCCTTTTGGAGATTTTGCTGCAGCATTTCCTCTCCTGGTTTTGCTCTGAGCTCACTCAGCTGTTCCTGGTGTCCTAGGAGGTCTGCAGGGGGGCAGGATGAGGCTGCTGGCACACTGTGCTGCTCCCACCAACCCTCACCCATTGGCCCAGCACATTCACAGCACCTCTTGCCTGGACAGGTGGGTTGGGAAACACAAGGCCTAACCTGAGATTCCTACTCATGGATTTTTGCTGCTCAGGCAAAACCTATGAATTACAGAAGAATATGGTGCAGGAAGATGTCCTGATCAGAGGCTCCAGGTTCTTATCACCAGTAATAAGGGGGTGGAAGATAATTACAGCAGCCTTTTCTTACATGTTTCTGTGTACTGACAGAAAAAGCACCAACACAGAAAGCAACTAACTGGTGGCTGCACATTCCTGCTGTGGAGGTGCTGTGTAGAACAGTTGTTGAAGGCTCAAATCAGAACAATTTCCACTGACATACACCCTGGCCAAGGGGAGATGCTGGACTCAAACAGAAACGGATGGTTTCAAAACTGCCTTTCACTGAGCCACTCTGAAAACACAGACACCAGTTGGCTGCTTCCCTGCAGCAGCCACGGGAAGTGTGGCCTCAGTGTCCCTGTCAGACAGAGAAGGAAGCCAGGGTCTGATCTGGAAGGGGATGTAACCCTTGTACCCAGACCTGACCAGTGGGCATTAAGCAGGGTCTGCAGCATTACAGATCTATTGGATACAAAAGCTGCCATCGAGGCACTTGGGTGCACGAAGGACCTAACAGCTCTAAGTCTGAAGTCCACTTCTTTCAGTGGCAACACACTGGCTGCTCCACACCAAATACCTGTGAATATTCAAAGCCTCAGCAGTCTCACACTGCCTGCCTTCACAAGTGTGCCTTACCCAAGCTACTGACACACTCTCAGTGCACACTAGGCAAAAGGACAAAACCCACCCAAACAAACCTCCAGCCTGGTGAAGGCCTGCGGGACTAAAAAACAGGGTGAAAATCTGCAAGAAGGCCTGTGCTGGTTTGAGGCNACGAGACCTCACTGAGACACTTTCCATAAAAAGCAAATACTGAGTTCTGTGAAGGCCTCCTCGTCAAACCATTGGGTCCTTAAGAAACAGGAAAGTGACATTTAGACCCAACACACCATGATAACACTATGCAACAGGATCATTTATGACAGAGAGAACTCCAATACCCAACTGCTGTTTAAAGCTTGACTCATTGTATTAGAAAATTCTCCCCAGCCTGCTTGACTACAGTTTTGGGCTCCCCAGTTTAAGAGAGACAGGGATCTGCTCAAGAGAGTCCAATGGAGGGCTAAGAGGATGATTAGGGGACTGGAACACTGCCTTATGAGGAGGGGTTTTTTAGTCTGGAGAAGAGAAGATTGAGAGGAAATTTAATAAATGTTTATAAATATCTGAGGGCTGGGCAGAGGGGGAGGACAGGCTCTGCTCACTTGCTCCCTGGGATAGGACAAGGAACAACAGATATAAGCTGCAGCACAGGAGGTTCCACCTCAACACAAGGGGGAACTTCTTTACTGTAAGGATGACAGAGCACTGGAATGGGCTCCCCAGAGGGGTTCTGGAGTCTCCTTCTCTGGAGACTTTCAAGGCCTGTCTGGATGTGTTCCTCTGTGATCTGAGCTAGATTGTATGGTCCTGCTCTGGCAGGGGGGTTGGACTCAATGATCTCTTTGGGTGCCTTTCAACCCCTAACCTCCTTCGATGCCATGTGACTGAGGCTCCTGCACTGGGGGAGCACTGCTCAGCTAAGGCTTTCAGCAGAAGACAGCCCCACTCTGCAATGCCCACTCACCATCTTGCGGATGGCTGCGTTCGAGTGGTTCGCTGCTGTAGATATCAGCTCCAATGACTCTGCAATAAAGGTAGCAACAGTTATGCATGCTCTGGATTGTAGCTGTTCATAGCACCTTGGGGGTTTTCACCTCTCTGATTACTGTTTTTCCTGTAAAACTCTGCTGCAGAAGCAAGGTCTGCATTGTTTTCCTGCCATAACATGAGAGGATCATGCACAAGCAGCTCCGTATGCTATCGTTCCCGCATGTTCTGCTGAGCTGAGTGCATCTCAAGGGTTCATTTCTCTCTCCTAGGCCTAGGCAAGCCAAAACCACAGTGACCAAAGAAAACTGAACAAAAACTCATCTTCTAAGAACTGGCCTACTAAAAGTTAACCTAAGTCTCACTGAAGCCTTCACAAGCATGCTTTTAGGAGTGTTTTCCTAACACAGGGCTTGTGTGCTTACAGCACCGTGCACCCTGTTTTGACTGAGATCACTAACTTCTGGAGACCAGCTGCAGGCCACTTTTCCTGTTTTCCATGAACAGAGAAGTTCATGAAGCCCAGCCTGCTTTCCTAGGCAAGCTGTTTCTTCCTTCACCTACTGTCAGGATGACCTCCTGCATTTGTCCTCGGCCATACAATGGATTAAATAAAAATGGCAGATGTCCTACCATTACAAACTTCAATATTTTGCCAGTTATTTGCCAAAGCTCCCTTCACTGACACATCAATCCTTCTCTGCTCTCTACTCAAAATCTCTTTCTGCTGTATTTGGCAACCATTTACTTCACTCAGGTGTCCATTTCTAGCACAGTCGTATCTGAACACATAAAGAAAAAGCTCTGCAGGATTTTATGGTGCTCATTAGACAAAGAAGAGTTCATGTGTACTTTCAGCATCTTTCCTGTCTGGAGACTCCTCTGGAAGTTTCTTTAAATAGTCCTTTAGGAGAAGTTCGTAACGGGGAATTCTCTGCACTGGTTCAAGCATGTGATGCTGCAGCGTCAGATTTCCACACACCTCCTGTTTCTGTAAGGGAGAGAAAACAGACACTGTTAAGCAGCAACGAAAAGCAACCATTCCCACACAGTCAGAGGAGTGTGAGACAACTTCACAGATGCACAGACTCACTTAGGTTAGAGAAGACCCTTAAGATCATCAAGTTCAACTGTAAAACAGACTCCACTACTGTCCTGGGCAGCCTCTTCCAGGGCTTGATGACCCTTTTGGTGAAGCCATTTTTCCTGATGTTCAACCAAGACCTCCCCTGGTGCAACCCGAGACCGCTTCCTCTTGCTCTATTGCTGCTTACTTGGGAGATGAGACCAACCCCCATCTACCTGGCTCCAGCCTCCTTTCAAGGAGTTGTAGAGAGGAATAAGATCTCCTCTCAGCTTCCTTTTCTTCAGGATGAACAAGCCTAGTTCCTTCAGCAGATCCTCGTATGATACGTGGGTTATACCCTTCAGCAGTTCCACTGCTCTTCCCCAGCACTTCAGTGTCCTTCTTTAAGCATGAGGCTCAAAACTGAACTCAGGATATGAGGTCACAAATTCCTTCCCTAGCCCTGCTGGTCACACCACTGCTGATACAGGTCAGGAGACCATTTGCCTTCTTGGACTCTGCCAATTAGTCTCCAAAACAGGCCAAAGCCTGTCTGCTGGAAGGCCCAGGTCTCAGCTCTGCTGACCCCTCTCTACTCCTCCAAATGCTAAGTCTATCATTTCATAGATTCATACAATGGTTTGGGCTGGAAGGGACCTTGAAGATCATCTAGTTCCAACCCCCCCACCATGGGCAGAGACACCTCCCACTAGACCAAGCTGCTCAAGGCCTCATCCAAGCTGGCCTTGGACACTTCCAAGGAGGGGGCATCCATGTGATTGCTGTGCCAAAGATGACTTTCAGCCATTACATCATGCACCAGTCCTTCTCCGTTCACAAACAGCAGGCCCAGCAGGTGCCTTCCCTAGTTGGCTCTGTCACCACCTGTGCCAGGAAGTTCTCCTCCACGCACTCTAGGAACCTCTGGGACTGCTCCCTCTCTGCTGTGTTTTATTTCCAGCATACAGCAGGGAAGAAGACCTTCCCTGAGTAACCCATCATCGCCCTTGGGTAAACCATTATCCTTGTCATCATTCCTGTTTTGCAGGGGCAGCTGGGAAGGTGAAGCAGTCACTGGTTGTCTGTTTATCTTCAAGGTCAGCTAAAGCAAACTTGGTAAGTCACAGCCAGTCACTTGCAAGCACCATCTGAATTTTGTTTGCTGTTTTCTCTGGCTTAGCACAATTAATAACTGCTAATGCCTCAAGCTGTTTAACTATTCCATTAATGGCTTCAATGAACAGTGTGTTCCTGTAGGATCACAACAGAGTCCAAATGTAGCTTTTGCTAGTACAGAGGTAAGTCAGATGAGTGGACCAAGTATCCTGGTTTGCTTCCTGCAGCTACAGCCATAGACAGAAGCAAAAGATGCTGTGATGACGCTGATAAAACAACCCTGAGTGCAATACTGGCCTCAGCAGGGCTCAGAATTGCCCCTCCTGCCTGTCACAGAGCTGCTGAAGCCACAGCAGAAACACTCATGGGCTTGGACAGCTTCAGTTTAGCTGACTGACTGCCACCATAAGCCGTTCGTGTTGGTAGCTCAGTGCTGAGAAGAGAGAAGTGAATGTTGGGTGGGGCAGAGGCCTGTCCTGTATGGCAAACAGTCACAAAGTGACTGACACTTCAGAAAGCCATGGCAGGGGCTCAGCACAAGTGGGACACAGCAAAACATCTGCATGCTCGTTGTACAGTTCTTGCTGCACACAACCATGGTGAGAGCAGGCTGGGTTCAGACAGAAAAAGGTTAAGAGAAGGCCACCTGGAATGAGGGCCTGGTAGGAGAGTACCTTCCCCAGTTCCTGCTTCCAAAAGCTTCTGAGTCACCAGCCAGCAGCCCCTGACCCTCCCTGCAGGGCCCCTCCTCTCCCAGCTCCCTGGAGGATTGCTTGATTCCCAACAGCTGGCCCAGCCACAATCCTTCCATTTAGGGCAGGCAGCTGAGCTCCCTCTCCAGATTAACCCGCTCCTTGCCAGCCTTCCCCTCCCAAAGCATGAGCTCTCTCTGCCCTGCAGCAGCCCGGGGATGCCTGCAAGCCTGCTGAAGCCTGCAGCATCCCCTCAGCTGGCCCACAGTCTGAAGAGGACGAGAGAGGGGTTCCATGCCAGTCTATGCACAGCTCTTCTCCCCTCCCCACACAGCTTTTTATATCATTAGAACACATAAAAATCCATGCTAGGCATCCTCTTGCAGAGCTGTGATCCCCAGGAGCTGCCTGCCACTTTATGAAGCTCAGCAAAGTTTCACCAGCAGCAGATACTGTCAGTGACATGCCCCAAGTCAGAACTGAAAAATAAGTGTCAATAAAGCAATCACAACTGCTAAGGGGGAAGAGATATCAGAAAGAGTTTAAACAACAGATATTTACAGCCAGAGCTGTTGGCTAACAGCAAACTTTCCTTCTGTGACTTCTGATACTCATAGAGTCACAGAATTAACCAGGTTGGAAAAGACCTCTAAGATCATTGAGTCCAATCTATCTTCTAGCCCTTCTAATTAACTAAACCATGGCACTAAGTGCCTCATTCAGCCTCCTCTTAACCACCTCCAGGGATAGTGACTCCACCACCTCCCTGGGCAGCCCATTCCAATGCCAATCACTCTTGCTGTGAAGAACTTCTTCCTAACATCCAGCCTAAACCTGCCCTGGCACAGCTTCAGACTGTGTCCTCTTGTTCTGTCACTGGGTGCCTGGGAGAAGAGACCAACCCCTGCCTGGCTACAATCTCCTTTCAGGTAGTTGTAGAGAGCAATAAGGTCTCCCCTGAGCCTCCTCTTCTCAAGGCTGAACCCCAGCTCCCTCAGCCACTCCTTGCAGGGCTTGTGCTCCTCTTAAATATGTGAGCAAGAAAAAGCCACCTATGTGAAAAACCTGCGTCACAGCAGGGGAGAGAGGAGTGCCACCAGAGCGGTGTGGTTTTAGCATTCCAGCAGCATTCTCTTGTAGCTAACCAGTGTGCCATGCACTGCAAACCCAAACCCAAGCCCCTCACACAAACAGGTGAGGATGTCCAAGGCACATTATGCCAACTAACAACATACCTGTATGTTCTGAACGACATCTTTGAATGGAGAGGACCTCTGCATGCATGTGTTCACCATGTCCATCGCCCTGTCGAAGTTCTTCACATACTCTCCATACATCTTCAGGAAAGGAGCCAGTTTCTGCAGGATATCTCCCAGCCGTGGGTTGACATTCCTGTGGGAAGCAGACAGGGAAGTCCTGAGATCTCTGGCAGTCAGAGCTATCTTCAGAGCCTCGAGAGGTGAGAACTGTGGTTCTCCCTCACATGCATAAACACACACATATGCAAACAAGGTATGCCAGGCTAAGTTGAAAGCAATCTAGAAGGTACTCTAACCTTAAACCTTAACCTAGCCATAGGAAGGATGACATTCCTGTCCCCACCCCACTCTCTGTCCCTGGAGGTGTTCAAGAAAAGACTGGATGAGGCGCTTAGTGCCATGGTCTAGTAGATTGGATAGGGCTGGGTGATAGGTTGGACTGGATGATCTTGGAGGTCTCTTCCAATCAGGTTGCAAATTAAAATTAAAAAAAAAAAAAGAATTAAAAAAAAAAATCAGCTTGAAGCTGACTCTGTGTTGTTAGAAACACCTCTGTGCATCTCTGCTGTCCAGCACAAAAGTCTTGGGGCAAACGTCCAATTCTCAAAAATAATTTTCCACCCTGGCCAAACTTCTGCTGAGGCTTTAATGCAGAGATGCTGCTCAGTCCAGCTGGGCAGTCCCAGGGAGCCAGGCACGTGTCCACTTGGACACCTCTGCAGGCTGGGAGCAGCAGCAGCCACACATCTTTGTCTCCTCCAAATTCACAGGCAGGCCAAGTCAGCCTTTCCTCCCCCAGCTTTTCTGTCCTGCTGACATTACAACATGCAGTCTGACAGCCCTAGGCCCTCATCAGCCAATTTACAAGCTCATGCCTTCTCCTGACTTCCAGACTCTCCACTTATCCTCTCCTTGTATTACAGCTGTCCATGTAAACACAAGCCAGGTGCAAAGGTGCTGAGGCTCCTTTACACCTTCTAGTCATTGATGAACTACAAAGGCTGGGCTCAGCCAAGAGAGATGTGAACTCTGGTCTGGTCTTCACTACTCAAGGTCGTTGGAAAGGCACAGTGTCAGCTCTCTCTGCACCTTCAATGGCAGGACACTCTTTGCAGCCACTGTGCCATCTCAAATCAAGTCTCCAGATGCACTTTACAGTCACGACCTTTCTACATGCTGCTGCATTTCTGCCTTAACCATGATTTTTTAGTGGCCAAATTTTAACTGCATTGTGCCCTTTACTACTCACTGGGAAAAAAAAAAACAAAACACCACCCTAAACCCCCAAAGCTACCCCTCTTTTATTCCAGGAAGTGCACACACACTGTAAGCAAACAGGATTTATTCTTTCTTAGAACAGAAGGCAAACACATTATGGGTTAAAAGCTTGTTCAATGCTCAACAGCAGCAGTGGTTGCATAACAGACATAAGCTGATTTATGATATGATCTGGCCAGATTTCCCATGGGTTGGCTGATATAATACTAATTTTAACATCAAATTTTATATAACCCCTCAAAATTCATTAAAGCCATTCACAAAGCCTGCAGTGTGGTGTGCAAAGTCTAGACTGTGCTAGCACGGCAGCCACAAGCCTGTCAGGCTCACCTCAGTGCCCACTGAGATAATCATAGAATCAACCAGGTTGGAAGAGACCTCCAAGCTCATCCAGCCCAACCTATCACCCAGACCTAGCCAATCACCAGACCATGGCACTAAGTGCCCCATTCAGGCTTTGCTTGAACACCTCCAGGGACAGCGACTCCACCACCTCCCTGGGCAGCCCATCCCAATGCCAATCACTCACTCTGTCAAGAACTTGCTCCTAATATCCAGCCTAGACCTCCCCTGGCACAACTTGAGACTGTGTCCCCTTGTTCTGTTGCTGGTTGCCTGGGAGAAGAGACTGACTCCCACCTGGCTACAACCTCCTTTCATGTAGTTGTAGACAGCAATGAGGTCTGCCCTGAGCCTCCTCTTCTGCAGGCTGCACACCCCCAGCTCCCTCAGCCTCTCCTCACAGGGCTGTGCTCCAGGCCCCTCACCAGCCTTGGTGCCCTTTTCGGGACATGTTCCAGTACCTCAACATCTCTCTTGAATTGAGGGGCCCAGAAAGGGACACAGGACTCAAGGTGTGGCCTGACCAGTGGTGAGTACAGGGCACACTAATAATGGAGCAGATCCTCCTGGAGACTCCACTAGGGCACAAGAAAAACAAGGATGTGGTTGGTGGGAACCAACACGGCTTCACCAAGGGCAAATTCTGCCTGACAGATTTGGTGGATAAGGGCAGAACAACTGATACCATCTGCCTGGACTTGTGCATTCAACACTGTCCCCCACGACATGCTGTTCTCCAACTAGGAAGGACATGGATTTGACAGATGGGCCACTGGCTGGACAAGGAATTGGCTGGATGGCTACTCTCAAAGAGTTGCAGTCAACAGCTCATTGTCCAAAAGGGAGATCAGTGATGAGTGGAGTCCCTTAAGGTTCAGTACTGGGACTGGTGCTGCTTAATGTCACTGTTGGTGACACGGGCAGCAGGATGGAGGCACCCTCTGCAAGCTTGGAGCTTAGGGCTGAAAAAATTCCCACAACATACTGTGAAGATTCTGAGTTCTCAGGTCTGCTCCTGTAGTCAGAAATGCTGTAGAGCCAGGCTAGGCCCCACGCTTGGCACAGTTTCTTGAGAGTGTATTTTACAACAATTGTAACGACAGGTACCCACCATTCTTGCGTGATTCTTGTTTTCAGCTCAGGAAGAAGAAACTGTCCATGGAAACAATAGATGGAAGAAATATTTGAGAAGATGCCTGTTATCACTTCAGATGAAATGCCTGCTTCTGACAGCTTCGTGCAGAACACCTGCAAGAGACAAGGAGACAGTGCCAGGAGGCATTTACAAAAGACACCTCTAGACATGCTGGCTTTGGACTGCAGGGTTACAGAGCTGAGCACCTCAGCACAGAGTCAAATCTTTGCCTGCTGGTAGCCAGCCCTCAGGGTCTGTCAGGAGGTTCACGAAACATAAGCTAGTCAGGGTTAGATTCCTAACTATGGGCCACAGTCAGAAATTGTAAAAATCTGTGGGACAAGTTGAGAAAGATTGATAGATGCTACTGAAAGGATCAGGCACCTTGGGTTTGGGAGTGAAGGTTGCAAAGAACCACTCCCTGCAGGGCTCTTCCTCCTGTCTTTTGGAGGCAAAATAAACCATGGGATGATTTTGTTTCTCTGGGGGCAAAATGACACTGCATTGAACAAAAAGGAAAGGCACTCCACGGATTTCTAAGGTCTGGAAAAGGTCTCCCTGGTCATCCAAAGCAAATATTGGAAAGTCTTCACAGAAGTCTTAGAGGGGCAGAACAGAAGTCTCAGCTTCTAACAACATTTCTAGCTAGGTGACAATTATTTTTTTTTCTTCCCTTTTTCTTCTTGCTTTGAAAAAGTATTTGGTGAGCACTGACTCATCCTCACTTTTACTTCCTTCTCACCCCTCTGTGGCTTTTTGTTCTTTGACATCACTATAGCAATGCCTGACCCGTGTAGACTCACCTCAGTGTTTCTGTGAAAGGAAGTTCAGCCTCATCACACCAGTTCTACTTTATCCCCACGCGTTAACCTTCTGGACAGCCATTACGAAATGCGGCGGGTAAAAGAGAGCCCCAGCTGGGCTGTGAGCATGGGGCTGGCCTGGGTGGCCTCAATTTAGTACAGCTCTGGCACATTACAGAGCAATCTTGGATTTCATCACTTCTCAGTGCCTGCAGCACCCTCGTGATTTCCTCTCCATGTATGCTCAGTATGGAACCAAACGTCGATGGCATCTAAGGCTGGATCAAAGGCTGCTGCTTCCTTATTCCTTTCTCTGACACCCTCATCCTCAGATCCCAGCCCATGGAGCCCTTCTCTAAGACCCAAAGCACAGAGCCTGGCCAGCCTAAAAATGGCATTTTCATGCTGCTGGGCTGAACGAGAGACACCATTGCTGCTCAGAGAAAAGAAAGGGAATCGATCCAAAACTGAATTACCTGGTCCAACAGATGGAGTCTTTTCACATAAGCTTCCTCTGTATGCAGCAGCTCATTTGCGATGTTGAATAGCTTTTGGGGCTCTGTACACTGAAAAAAAAGTCACAAATAACACAATCCATCTGCACCTGCAAGCCTCAGTTTCATCAGCTGCTCTTTTCCATTTTCTCAGTGGGCCAAATTCCCTGCCAGCAGAGGAGCCTGTAGTGCAGGAAGGGAACACAGTTCAGAACCTGCTCCACATCCCTCATCAACGGGTTTGCTCCAGAGACATTTTTTAAGGCTGTTTTCTGAAGGAGCAGTTAGTGATGCAGTAAGTGGCTGAGCAGGACATCACCCCAGTTCATCAAGGCTTTCTATAAAGAACCAGAAGCCTCCTCCAAATCTGGAAATAAATCCGGGCTAGTTTGTAACTGAGGCACTAGACTGTAAATCAACTGTTCTCCTTTTCAGAGTCAGGTCCTGTAACTGAAAAGAAAACTAGAAACCAAACCTGCTGGCCTCAGGTTTCCCTCCCTGACCCACACAGCACCCTCCCCTATGGCATATTTTTGTGCAGCTTTCAATGCCAGTCCATTCCCTGGAAAGCATTCCAGCAATGCAACCCAAGTCACTCAGTGAAGTCTTTCATTAAGCTCACTTAAAAAAATAGAATGAAAAAGGACTAATTAAAAATCTTGAAGGCAGTTATGAAGCACTGACTATATTCAGTTTCTCCAAAAGCTACACAGACTCTTTGCTCTCTAAGTGCTTTAAAACGCCTTAAGAAAGATGCCAGCTATAGCTTTCTGACAAACTCTACACTCCTTTGTAAGGGTCTAAATGCCATGCTTACACAGAACCAAACCAGTCCAGACCTGAAGGCTGTCTGCTTTACATTCAAGAACACAAAAGGGGCAGCAAGATGATCAAACACAGGGAAACTTTACTGGGCTGCATCCAGGAAAAAAATGATAACTGAGATGAAAGCAAAGGAGATGGATAAATGATTAATGGAACAGACAGCAGCAACTGCATGCAATTATTCACTGCTTTTTCCAGAAGAAAACTAAAAGGCATCAAATAAAATTACAGAGATGCTGCTTCAAAACCAAGAGCCATTTCCTTAAGCATACGGCAAACCTCCAGGCAGGGTGATGGAAGTCCTGGACAAAGCCATAGAGTACAAGTCCAGACAAAGTCTATGAAACATGCAGGGCTGTTCCCAGTTCAGGAAGCAGCTGGGCTCCTCATCAGGCTACTGGGATGGAGAGCAGTGCTGTTTCTGTGCACTTGCTAGCATTTGTGCCAGGCATTTCTAAACATAAGTATGCAGGCCACCACCACACCACTGGAGAATGTCAATTAATGTCTCTTCAGTACTTCTTCAGTACTGTCTGATTTTATTTCTAAGCACAGTTGACAAGAACAATATAAATCCCCACTCCAGCAAAGCACAGGATGAGTGAAAGAGCTGGAAGTCATGAACTCAACCACACCAAAATCCTGTCACTCCATGTGAAATGAGGCTGCACTCAGCACAAAGGACCCTCAGTCCTGTGACACAAGCACTGAGGGAAGGTGAGCAGCTTTTGTGTATGTGGAACAGGATCAGCCTTCCTTCAGTGCAACACTTCTCTTCCCAGGCACAACCCTGCAGATGATGTGCCATGAGTAAAGCACACTCTGGAGCTGCTACTCCAACCACTTCAAGCCGTTTCTTTTAGGCTAAGCTTCTAAAGTGCTTCACAACATCCTGCTCCGGTCACTCATGATATATATATATATATATATATTACTCTCTGGAGAAAAAGAAGCTAAGCTTCTAAGGTGCTACACAACACCCTGCTCCAGTCATTCACTCTCTATATATTACTATTTAGGGAAAAAGAATTAAAAATTACAGCAGAGCCAAGCTTTGAACTCGTTACAAGCAAATCGAACATACTACAGCTTAAAATTAAATGCACTGCTGGCTGTCCCAATTGCGGCTCACTCTGAGGGTCTCTCACAGAAGGAATTTCCCTGCCAGCTCTGCTGGGCACAGAAGAGTGCCTGAACAAAGAGCCCTGATGCAACAGGTCAGCATGCCAGCTGCCAAGAGCATCCTTTGATTTGTTTGAATTTAGACTTTGAAAAATAACTATTTCCAACCAAATACTTTTGTTCTCAGAAGTAAATCTTTACACAGCAGAGGCACTTTGTAACCTCCTGACCTTCTCCATCTGCAGCTCAGTTTAGATTTCTAATAAACTTGCTGACATCTGCTTATATACCAAACAACTGCTGAACAGACTCCCAGCTTGAGCTCAGCCCTGAAAAGTGACACTGTCTTCAGTCGCTGTCTCTGCTAGGGGCAGCTACCTGTGTTTTTCAGACTCATTTGCAACATATTTGCCTTTCAATGCACAGAGATCTTTAAATGAACGAGTAGACTAATTAGCCATGAGCAGTTCTGTTCTTTAACCCTATTCTTCTGGGTCCAACCCTCTGTTCTTCAAGCAGCAGAGCTTGAACAGAGCCTAAGCTGCAGCTCAGCTCACTGTGACCAAGGCACTTCATGGTTTGTGTCTAAATGAACACAAAAGCAGCTTTGCAAACTCAGATGTGCATTATTCTCATTCCCTATATTTACAGCCTGAGGCAGGCTCTGGGCCGTTTGGCTCCTGTCACTGCACATCACTGCTGCTGTGCCCAAGGTGGCTGCTGCATGCTCAGCACAGCCACAGCACTGGGCTGCTGGCCCCAGCCATGCATTGCAGTCACATCTCCTGCAGCCTTGTTCCAACAGCTGGGCTGGGGGTGTGGTGGCAGGTCCACTGTCCCCAGCCATGCATTGCAGTCACATCTCCTCCAGTCTTGTTCCCAGGGCTGGGCTGGGGGGTGACAAGAGGCAAGGAAAGGGAAGCGGTGGGCGCTGACTTCTTGACATGGGAAGCTCCAACGCTTGCAGCAGCAGGCACCTGATGCTCTCTCACTGCCTTGTGGAAGGTTCAAAAATTCATTTCCAGCTGTAACTGCCCATTAAACATTTTAAATCAAAAGGAAACACCAGACTGAAATCAAAGAGAACCAGCTTCTCCTAAGGGTCAGATTGACACCTGTGCTGGGAAGATGTCTGTACCTCAAACAGCCCAGGCACAGACACCAGCTGGGGAAGGGCAGACGCTGGGCTCAGCTGTGCAATGATGTGGCCACAAGTGCATCATCACTGCTCCTTGCCAATCCTCTCACTGACCTGGCTGGGTGGCTGCCAAATATGCCTCGACCACGAACTCAGGGATGAAAGGACTGACCTGGTTATCAGGAAAAGCAAATCTGAAATGAAAATTTAAGTAAAAGAGAAAGGTTTGATATGAGGAACCTTGGGCAATACCCTGCAGCAGCCATTCTCAGCCTGCATCTGGACCACAAGAGGCTTTCAGTAACTCCTGTAGAAAGCTGCTGGGATGCAGCTTAAGTTACAATTATAGACAGTTATGCTTTAAAACCCCAATGGTCACTTCTAAGATGAACACAAGCTCACAGAAATATTGTAGGCTAACTTCCTGCTCAACAAAGCTGAAACAAATGTGGAAAAGTTACCCTGTGCTTGGTCATGCTCTTTGCTGGAACTGAGATCTCCATTTCCTAAGGATATTTAGCCAAGCTGATGAGAACACACACTGCTGGCTCAGAGAAGTCAGACGACAAAAACATGGAGCTGTGCACAGCTTTCTCAGAACATACACACAGATAATCTCACCCTGAGGTCTGACTTGTAGGACTGCAGGCCAAATTTTCCAACACAAACTGTACAGTAAAATCAGAAGTGAAACTCCAGCCACATGCAGGCAGCATGGAAACCTCTGCCAGTGACTGGTGGAGGCCCACGTGGGACTTCATTATTGCTGTTTTACACAGCGGGAAGCAGGACAGATGGAGAAAGGTGGTTTTTTTTTGGTGACTATTAATGACCACATATTACTCTCAATGAAAAATATCTAAATATAAAGCTATGAAGTTATGGCCACCTCAGGAGCATCACTTTGTGGTTCTCAGGCAGCTGGCAAGCAGCACAGCCTCTCACCTCACTTTCTGGCCATTTCTTTTTTGTTTTGTAACCATCAAAGCCAACACGTCTCAGTTCCTGGAGCTCCCAGCATCTTCCAAGACATTATCCAAACTAATAAATCCCCCTTCTTCATTTCCATTTGGATAAAAGACAACTGGAAAGCCCAAGAAGTCACTCCTCAGATTTTAAAACACATTCCAGTACTGTTGTGTCAATAGTAAGAGCTGTCAGGTTGTGCTTCAGACTCCAAGGGAAGCTACATCACACCGCAGAGCTAAAGCTAGACTAAAGCAAGCCACTCAAGTCAATTATCAGGCAATGCTGCTTTCCCAGCCATGGGATATGTGGATGGAAAGGGATCTGAAGTAAAAAGGAAGGAAGAAGCATATTTGAATTTTTCCCCCATACTTCCCTTTATTTATGAGCTTCACTTCACTTAATACCCCATGAGTTCTTGAGCCATCCTTAAATCATTTTGCAGCTGTGCTTCTGATGCATCCCCACCAACTACAACAAAGTTTCCTAGAAGCCTGCAGCTTCAGTAAAGAGCTGCTTACCTCTGCCCTGCAGCTGCTCAGCTGGCACTGCACAGAGAAAGGGGGAAGCAGGAAAAAGATGCTGGCTCCAGACTAAAGGCTTTCTGGAGGAGCTGGGGTCTCCCCAGCTCTCAAGTCAGCAGCTGGTGCTGACTGAACTCTCCTCTCTTCCTTCCAACAGGGCAGACACCTTGCTTCTTGAAAAGGAACAGTTTTGCCATGGGTGATGTGAACTGCCAGCTTCAGCTGCACTGAACATGGCCAAGTGCCAGGTCCTGCACCTGGGACACAACCACCCCATGGTGAGCTACAGACTTGGCAATATGTGGTTGGAAAGCTGCAACTTGGAGAGGGAACTGGGGGTGTTGGTTGGCAGTCACTGAACATGAGCCAGCAGTGCCCAGATGGCCAAGAAAGCCAACAGCATCTTGGCTGAGTCAGAAACAGGGTGGGCAGCAGGGACAGAGAGGGGATCATGCCCCTGTGCTCAGCACTGCGGAGGCCACACCTTGAGTGCTATGTTTAGCTCTGGGCCCCTCACTCCAGGAAGGACATTGAGGGGCTGGATTCTGTCCAGAGAAGGGCAACGAGGCTGGAGAAGGGCCTGGAGCAGCTGGGCTATGAGGAGGGTCTGAGGGAGCTGGAGATGTTCAGCCTGGAGAACAGAAGGCTGAGGGCAGACCTCATTGCTCTCTACAGCTCCCTGAAGGGAGGTTGGAGAGAGGAGGGGGCAGCCTCTGCTCCTTGGTGTGAAGTGACAGCAGCAGAGGAAATGGTTCCAAGCTGCCCTAGGCTTGCAGTGCTAGGAAATATTTCTGCACTGGAAGGGTTCTCAAACATTGGAACAGGCTGCCCAGGGGAGTCCTGGAGGCACCATCCCTGGAGGTGTTCCAGCAGCCTGTGGAGCTGGTGCTTAGGGATGTGGTTTAGTGTTGACCCTGCAGTGCTGGGTCAAAGGTTGGGCTGGATGAGCTTGGAGTTCTCTTCCAACTGGTTGGATTCTGTGATTCTGTAACTGAACAAGTCAGAGAACTTGTTATCCACGAGCACTCCCAAGTCCCTCTCCACAGTGCTGTTCTCCAGAAGATCACCTCCCAACCTGTGCTGGTGCAGTTTATTATTCCTCCCCAGGTGCAGGACTCTGCACTTGTCCTTGTTGAACCTCATTTGGTTCCTCTTTGCCCAGCTCTCCAATCTGTTCAAGTCAGCCAAGGACACCTAATACACAAATTAACTTAATGCACCACATTCCCAGAAGAGGGCACAGTCCTTACACTAGAGAAGGCAGCAGAATTCTAAGCTCCACACAGCTGTGACAAACCTGCCCCTTTGGTGCAGCTTGGTCATGGTCAAAACTGCCTTTTGAAAGGTGAGAATGACCCAAAATGCAAGAGAGAACCTGCTGTGTATCACATACATGACCTTCAGGAGGAAGAGTAGCACAACAAACTCTCAAACCCTTTCAAGGCAAGGGCAGCAGGCAGAACAGGAGATCCCTTGGGCTTAACTGTGAGCTTCTGGAACTGCTCAGAACCAAATGCGAAACATACCAGAGATGGGAAAGTGGAATTGCCACCTGCTGAAGATTGCAAGGGCAATACCAGGGCATGCAGAGATGTGGCAAAAGCTCAGCTTGAACAGCAACTGGCCAAAGATGTCAAAAACCTCAAGAGAGGGTTCTTCAGGGACATTCATAAGAAGCAGAAACAGGAGGAGACCATTGGCCCACTACTGACCAGGAGAGGTGAACCAGTCACCAACAGCACTGTACAAGTCCTCAGCACCTTCTTCACCTCTTATCTTCACCAACACTGTTGGGCCCCAGGCCATGGGAACAAGGCTGCAGGTTGGTACAGGCACAGGCCCTTCACTGAACCCAGAGTTGCTGTGTCAGCTGCTACAGGAGCTCGATCTGTGCAAGTCAAAGGGCACAGATGCCATCCAGCCAGGGGTGCTCAGAGCTGGCTGATGTCCTTGTGAGGCTGCTCTCTATAATCTCTGGGGAGTCATGGAGATCAGGAGACATCCTTGAAAACTAAAAGAAGATTAAACTCACCCTTGTCTACAAGAAGGGTTCCAAGAAGGACCCAGATAATGCATTAGCTCTACCTCAATCCCTGGGAAGCTTATGGAACAAATCCTCCTGGGGCCCATCACAAGTCAGCTGTGCCATGAGACCAGGCCAAGACAACATGGATCCACCAGGGGCCAGTAGTGCTTGACAAAGGTGATCACCTTCTGTGACAAAGCAACTTGTTGGGTCAGGGCAGGGCAAGCAGTGGACATTGTCTACCTGGACTTCTCCAAGGGTTTGGACAAGGTGTCCCACAGCCTCCTCTTAGAGAAACTTGACACCTTACAGCCCAGACAAGTGGTCTGTGGGGTTGGTGTGGAACTGGCTGCCAGGCCCTACTCAGAGGGCGGCAGTCAATGGTTCCTTCTCAATCTGACAGCCAGACACAAGTAGGGTCCTCCAGGGACTGACATTGAGCCCAATATTGGTTAGTGCCTTCAGAAGTGGTCTGCCTGCTGGGATCAAGAGCTCCCTGATGAAGTTTGTAGATGACACCAAAACAAGTGGGGAGGTTGACACTCCAGAAGGGAGAAGTCACCTTCCAAGAAGACCTGGACTGGTTGCAGGAGTGGGCTAGCCAGAACCTCATGAGGTTCAGCAGGGACAAATATAGACTCTTGCACCTGGGAATACAGAATCCAGGAGTGCAGCTCAGATTGGGATCCACCTGCCTGGAGAGCAGCCCTCAGGAAAGGTCTTGGTGGACAACAAGCCCAGCGTGAGTGAACAGTGAGTTGCAGAGGCAAAGCAAGCCAACAGGATGCTGGGTTGCATCATCAACGGCATCATCGGCAGGGATAAAGAAGTCATTGTCCCACTCAGCTCAGCACTGCTCAGACCACACCTGGAGCATTGGCTGCACTTTTGGTCCCTGCTGTACAAAAAAAGATGTAGACAGGCTGGAATGTGTCCAGAGAAAGGCCAGGAGAATGATCAGAGGCCTGGCAGCCCTAAAACCCAACAGCATTTCTCAGCAAATCACTTCTTAGTCATATGGTGAAATCTTCTGCTTGGGTTTGTCACAGTTGGCTTGATACTGTCCCAAGAGCAGATTTCATATCATATTAAAGATCTTCTTATTTTATTTCATTTTCTCTTGCATGTTGCAGCAAATAACATTTCAAATACCGTTTCAGTTGCACGCAGATACCCCCAGCTGCCTTGTTTAGATAAAACAAGATAGAAAAATTACACAAAGCAGTGTTCCAGTGTGTGTGCAAACACAGGAGGGGAAAACCAACAGCTGCAGCTGAGCAGCCTTGCCTGGACATGGCATCGCTGCCTATCTGAAATGTAAATAAGGCTTCAACACAGGCTGCTGAAGAGATAACCCCAGCATAAGAGAGACATCCAAAGGCTGGAATGGGTCTAGAGGAGGCCATGAAGATGATCAGTGGGATGGAGAACCTCCCTTATGGGGACAGGCTTGGGGGAGGTCAGCCTGGAGAAGAGAAGGCTCGGGGGAGACCTTAGAGCAGCCTTGCAGTACCTGAAAGAGGGTTATAGGAGAGATGGGGAAGGACTTTTGTCAAAGTGATGGGAGGGATGGGAGGAGAGGGAATGGATTGAAGGTAGAGGAGGGGAGATTGATACTGGAGATTAGGAAGAAATTCTTGACAGTGAGGGTGGTGAGATGCTGCCCAGGGAGCCTGTGGATGCCCCCTCCCTGGAGGTGTTCAAGGCCAGCTTGGATGAGACTTTGAGCAACGTGGTCTGGTGGGAGGTATCCTTGCCCATGAGAGGGGGTTAGAACTAAATGACCTTTAAGGTCCCTTCCAACCCAAACTGTTCCTTGTATCTGTATCAACAGAGCACGAGATGCAAAGAGACACTAGTGGGAGTCTCCATCACTCAGCTGTTTCCTGCAGTCCCCCAGGAAGTCCTTACACACAACACAAGACACAGATCTGTCTTGGCAGTAAGGACTCTCTTGTCCTGCTGGATCCCCTGACCCATACTGCCATGAGTTCACTCCTGCACAAGCCCAAGGCAATTTGCATTGGAGCCTTCCATGCCCAGGCAGTCATGTCCCATGTATGCAGTGCTAAGGCAAGGGTGCCCACTCCGTGGCTCTCCTGGAGGTGGAACAGGCCAACAGATTCTGGCCACCAGCTGTCAGGCACAACTGCATTCCTGCAGAGGTGAATGAGCTCACATCTACAGAAGGCAGGTGGGTTTGGCCAGACAGACCTGGTTCATGCAGCCCTCACTGCTTCCTACTCTGCTTGGCCCTTTCCACATCCTCCTAACTAACTCCATGGTAGCACCTGGTGTGTTTGCCAGGCTCTGACTGGGAGAAGGAGCAGTATGGCAATGAAGTACCAGAGCTGCAAGGCAGCATCTGGATAATGTGGAAAGGAGGTGAGCCCAGCCACAGCACGTTAAGCTAAAGCAGCAGGAAGAACACTGCATAAAGGCATGCATTCAGAAGAGAAAGCCCAGGCTGTCTCATACCTTCCTCCAGGTACAGCTGCCTCATCAGGTTTCTGCTGGTTTTGGAGTAGAAGGGGACACCCCAGAGCATTAACTGTACTCTGGATCTGTACTTGTCAGCTCTTAGAAACAAAACTTGCACACCACACACCCACACACAATTTCCACTGCTCTTTAATAGTCACCAACCAATTTGACCCAGAAGCTATCAAATGAGTTTCCTCCACCACATTTCCCAAGGGACAAGCTCTTGATGTGCACAGCTTGGGATGCATTTTGTGATTTGAGCAGAACCAGCAGATGTGTGTGAACACTACAGATCACTAGCTACACTCCATTAGTTGCTAGTGCTCATCACATTCTTTAAAGCAGCCAAAATCCAAACTTCACTGTCATGATGGCTGAGGTGGTAAAAACACAACAAAAAACACATCAAAACCCCCAAGCAAACAAAACAAAACATAAACTGCTCCCAGACACAACCAAAAAAATGCCAGCAAACATGAAGTGGAAGATTTTGCAGACATTTTGCTCAAAGAATCTTCTGGTTTCTTTTTTTTTCCCTGGATAAATCTAACCCATTCTATCATCACTATTTATAACTGTCTGGGTAAACAGATCATCAAAGGAATCTTGCATTAATCTTATGCAGCTGCAGCAAATACACAACAGCCTGGTCTACATTACCCTGGATTGCAAGAAAATCTCTTCTAGCTACAGTTTCCTGAAGAGCAATTGACTGTAAGTGCCTTCAGAACAAGCTGTTGTCACTCAAGTAGCAGTGATCCTGAGAGAAGCACAGGTTTGGTGTGGAAGCTCCATCTAAAGAAATTCAAAGGTCCTGTTGGAAGAGACTACCAGCACAAACATCCTGCCTGGGGGTAAGGCCCCGGCCCTGCAAGATGCACTACCCAGACAGCCTCCCACACAGCACACACTGTGAGCTAACAACTAGAAGCTGAACCTACAGAGCTCCAAACAAGAACTCAAGGTGTGAGTCTGTGGCTACAAAATCACCTGAACTTTTACACCTGACCTTTGACTGTGATGGATTCTCTCACATGAAACCTTTTAAATCAAGACTTCGAACCTTGTTGAAAAATATTATCTAGGTCAAGTTATGAACTGCATCAAGCAGGAAGTGATAATAACTGTCATGATCCTTTGATGTAAAACCAGTCAACAAACAACCCAAACCTATGAAAATGATGTAGGGGATCTCTGGCCAGAGTCAGGAGCTGGTTTCAGAGCACTTCAGAGCAGCTACCTTACCTTGTTTACATCCAAATACTCTAACTTTGGCACTTCTGCTGTCTCTTGCTCCTCACTGCTTCCTTCATCAATGTCACTGTCTTCATCCTGCACAAAGTCTCTCTTGTGCTCTGCAGAGGAGAGTTTGGTGCCCTTTTTGTCAGGTTCCATGTCTCCTGGGTTCCCAGCCCCACTGGGTTTCTTTTGCTCTGCCCCCTCTTCGCTGGGGAAAGCTTCCCCTGCCACACTACAAGAAGGACTGTCAATGCCACTGTCCCTGTTGGGAATCTTCCCGTTACTGCTCAGCTCTGCAGTTGAGTCCTTACTGCCCAGCTCTCCAGAGGACTCCTTGCTCACAGTCACAGCAGTAGAGTCTTCATGGCTCTTGTTGTCACCTATGCTTAGCTCTTTGATTTTCATGATGTCTGTGTTTGACAGATCTGTGCTGCAAGGCAGCTCTGGCTCATTTTCACACTCTTCACTTTTTTCATTTGTGGAAGAGCTGCTGGAAGCTACCAGATCACAGTCACACGAGCTCAGCTGTTTGGATCCAGAGTCCAAGCCAGGTTCCATCTTAAGTGCTAAATTCAGCTGGTTTCTTTGAAGGATAAGTACAGGCTGCCTGCAGGTGAAGAGAAAGCTCCATAGTCATTCAAATTAACACTCAAGAGGTTTCAAGAGAGCCCCAAGAACAAGAAGGCTTGGCTATCCTTTGAGGCAAGTGTGTGCAAATTGCTGCAGTAAGATCCATCCACCCATCTCCAATACAAACACACAGCCCCTAGCTGTAAGTTCAGCTGCAATGGCACCACTTTGTCTTGAGGACAGCTTGGTTTGGTGGCTGGGGAGGGAGGAACCATCTCTTCAAAGCAGCATTTGGTTGTGGGCTCATTTTAACAGGAACCTCTGTTCTTCAAGAGAACAAAGCCTGTGGGGCAAAGTATTTTCTGCCAGAGAGAGGATGCTTGTGAAGCACATGAAGGTATTACTTTTTTTCTTTCCAAAAGACACATTTCCCAGACCCACCCGGGGTGACTCCACACTCCAAGCACAGCATGGGCTCTGTCTCTTTATGACAAAGCACCACTTGGCTCCACTGGACAAATTTGGTCTTCAGAGAGAGTTTAATGTGTCTGCAAAATGAGCTGATTTACAGCCAAGTACAAGTGTTTTTATTCCAGTTAGGGTTTCTTATGTAAGAAATTTCAGAGGAAACACTGTTTCACAGCACATGATGACTGAACTTTTCCCTGCCTCCAAGAAGCAAGCTAGCAGCATGTCTGACCTTTACTGAATCTCAGACAGAAAACAATTACTTTATGGCACAATAATCAAGGTCCTATAATGCAAAAAAACAATCCTGACATCAAGTCAACTTACTGCAAGCAGACTCTGGGCCACTCGTTTCTTCTGGCAGAACACTTAGCAAATTCAACAGGTCTTAAGTTCCTTAAGAACAACTGCATGTTACAAACCAGAAGTCACTGAAATACATGCTTTTGTTAACAAAGAAAGAAATAACAGACCTCACCAGTCCAGTCAGTCAAGCTTTGCACTTCCTGTAGCTAAGGCCCAGAGAGGACTTTCCCTATGACCATTACAACCAGTGTCTCCCAAGGTAAGAGTGCAGCAAAGGTGAGCAGAGCAGATCTCCCACACTTACCTAATGCTCTCGAACTTCTCAATGAGTGTGTTGACTCCTGCTGATATTGGGATTTCTTCCTCCCCGGGTGCTAAGCTTCTTGACAACTTGGGATCAGCTGGTAAAGGCCGAGAAGGCGCAGGAGGAATTCTTTCCTGCCCAGCTTTGAGATGGACAGGTTTAGGAGGTACTAATAAAAGAGAGCAAAAAAATTGGGACTGTAAATCTCCATCTTCTTTATCCTGACCTTGTCATAAATTCCAAGCGCTCAGTGCAGGATGAGGGGCATCCTATCCATTCTTTCAGCATCCTTTATAAGCTGCACAGGTGCAGCCCTGAAGCATTTCTTATCCCAAAAGAAGCTGCTGTGCGCTGCAGAGCAGTGCTGGGCTCCTCTTTTGTATTTCTAGAGCTGTTTCTGACGTGGTAATGAAGCCAGCGGCCCGCAAGACTTCACCATTTCCTTGTTACCAAACAGGATGCACAGCTCACACTTGGGTTTTGCAAATGTGCACCATCTCAATCACACCAACGAGCTTCCCCTCCCTCGGCTTTGCAAAACTCAGACACTTTGTGAAATCTATTACATGGGAAATAACAAATTTTTTAAAAAAATAAAATAAATGAACCAACCCAAAAAGTGAAGACCCAAAAACAACCCCACTGTGCATTTCAGTGCCTTGTGCTTGCTTGGTCAAAAATGCCACGGGCAGCTTTTTTTTCCTTTCACTCTCCCTCCCCCATCTCTTCTGTGGTGTAGTCTTCATAAATTTCCTTCCTCTTTTGGTCCCAGGCTGAGCTCTGTACGATATAAATAAAGCAGACGTAAGAACGTGTGCCGCCTGCTGACGGTTGTCGCGGCAGGCCGAGCTGCAAGGTACCCCACACGGCCTGCTGGAGTGAACTGCAATGCACTTGTCACCTGGAAAACGATGCAGGCTTCACACTGCTTGCAGAGCAAATGGCTTGGGAAACAGGCCTGCCGGTGTGGCCTCAGCAGTGGTGAGCACAGTGGGATGATCACCTCCCTGTCTCTGCTGCCCACCCTGTTTCTGATTCAAGCCAGGATGCCACTGGCCTTCTTGGCTACCTGGGCACACTGCTGACTCATATTTAACTGACCGTGAACCAGAACCCCAGGTCCCTCTCAAACTACCTGTTTTCTGCATCCACACTCACCTTAAGGCAAGCAACCCTTACATACAAGGTTTTAACCAACTCTGTCAAGCAGATGTGGTGGCACTGGAGGCACCTGACAAACTGGCACTCCAAAGAGAGGCTGTGTGTCATTGCACTGCTGGAGAGACAGGACGGCAATTGATCCTCTCCTGAGAAATTACTGCAGCCTTTTTTAACATTCAGAAGTTGCAGTGAGACCAGGAGACCTTCATGGAGATCAGCTGGAACATCTTTCTCTTCTATCATACTTTGGGATTGCCATCTAATCACTGAGTCACAGAATCACACCATGGTCTGCTTTGGAAGGGATTTCTAAAGGTCATCCAGTCCAACTCCTCTGCAGTCAGCAGGGACATCCTCAACTAGATCAGGATGCCCAGAGCCCTGTTGAGCCTTGCCTTGAATTCTCCCCAGGGATGAGACCTCAACCACCTCCCTGGGTAACCTGTTCCAATGTTCTACTACTTTCATGACACAGAACTTGTTCCTAACATCCAGTCTAAATCTGCTCTGCTCTAGTCTGAAGCCTTCTGTCACTGCAGGCCTTTGCAAACAGTCTCTCTGCAGCCTTCTTGTAGCCTCTTCAGGTACTAAAAGGTTGCTGTTAGGTCTCCCCAGAGCCTTCTCTTCTCCAGGCTGAACACCCCCAGCTCCCTCAGCCTGTCCTTGAAGCAGAACTGCTCCAACCCCCTGATCATTTCCAAGTCCCTCCTTTGTATCCTCTCCAACAGGTCCATGTCCTTCTTGTGTTGAGAGCTCCAGAGCACTCGATCTGCTGGGCACGTAGGTCTGTGGAGTTATGGCAGCTCACAGGCTACCCTGGCATGGGACTGTCATGCGTAGCTCTTACAGCAGAAGGAAAACAGACCAGGTTTAAACAATAAGCTATTCTTACCTACATACTTTAAAAACATGAAGTTACTACAAGATGAAAATAATACTGCTAAATTAAACTTGTACCTCGCAGCTGCACGAGGTGTAACAACACTCCAGGAAATAGAAATGGACAAGTTAGGCATTCTGCTATTTCCAAATCCATTTCTTTTTGAAGGCTTCCCTAAGAAGTTACAGAACACTGGAAAAAATTAAGACAATAAAACCCTACCAGCTGTACTTGAACCTTAGAACATAAAGTACCTATTTTGCTGTGGCCTAAAATGAAGCCAGCANTCCAGGTAGGGTCTCACCAGAGCAGAGAACACTTACACCTCATATGCATTAGAAGCTGGTACAGCTGTTAGATGGACAAAGCTACTTGCCTTGGGGCTTCTGCAGAGGATGCATTTTGGGCAGTGGAGTTTTGGTTTTGGGCTTCCTTCCAGCTTGATGGATACATTGTGCTGGGCTGATGTGCTGCAGTTCTCCACATGCTTCCAACGCTGGGTTTGAGTCAATGTGGCATTTGATTTGGAAAGGAGAACAAGGGCAACCTAGGAGAAGAAAGAAAAGCAACATTCATAGAATGGTAAGGTTGGAAGGGCCCTCAAAGATCATCTAGTCCCACCCCCCTGCCACAGGCAGGGACACCTCCCACTAGAACAGGTCACTCAAGGCCTCATCCAATCTGGCCTTGAACACCTCCAGGGAGGGAGCAGCCACAACCTCTCTGGGCAACCTGTGCCAGTGTCTCGCCACCCTCACTCTAAAGAACTTCCTCCTAACATCCAGTCTAAATCACCCCTCTGCCAGTTTAAACCCATTGCCCCTTGTCCTGTCATTACAAGACCTTGTCAATAGTCCCTCCCCAGCCTTCCTATAGGCCCCTTTCAGATACTGGAAGGCTTTGTGTATTTTGCATTTCTGTATGTATTTGTGAACAGTATTTCCATTTAAACTTCCAATCCTGTGCAGAGCATTTTTATTTTACTCCTTTGGGAAGGGCTAAAATAGCTTCTCTCTGCTCAAACTAAGACACTACCCAGCCAAAACAATTATCTCATACCAACTGACTAAGGACAGGTGGGATTTCACCTATCCCAGCTTTAATCCATCACTGATCCTTTTGCTGCAAACATCCAACAGAAGAGAGGAAACAGCAAAGTTACAAAGCTTTTCAAAAGGAGTTCTCCAAACAGCAATACAAACTCCCCCAGCATGTGGAATCCACCTTGGTTACAGTGAACAGGAAACATGTCCCACACCAGGGAATGGTCCCAGGGTCATTCCTTCAGATTCCATCATTCAAGTTGCAATGTACTGCTCTCTCTGCTTTGCCTCTGTACATAAACCATTAATGCTCCCTCAAAAGGCTCTGGTCTAGAAGATGCAATTAAGATATGATCCAGTGGGGAAACAGAGAAAGGAGTGATTAATAGATTTGTTTGTCTTTTAATTTAACATCCTTAATTGATTTCTGTGGGCACTGTGGAAATAAATCCATATATCCATTTTCATGTAGTGCAGACATGACACTAAGTTGAGTGGGAGTTTTGATCTGCTAGAGGGTAGAAAGGCTCTACAGAAAGATCTGGCTGAGCTAGATAGATGGGGCAAAGCCAATTGTATGAGATTCAACAAGTGCAGAGTCCTGATGGTATTAAACCAGGACGTGACCATTTGAACACAGACTGAAATCTGAACCATACAGAACACTTGGGAATATTATCCTGATCCCAGATCAGGGATAGCCTCAAACTGCAGTAACTGGCACAGAGTTAAACAACAAACCAAACAACAAAAACTCCCCAAACCATAACATACTAAAGTCCATTTTGCTGACAAAAAGGAAACAAACAAACAAAAATATTCAGATGGCACAAACCTATTTGGGTGGCAGAGATGAGTAAATATACACCTCCTGAGTTCCTCAGTATGGCTTCCAGTCATTGCTGTCAAAACTTCATTAGCATTTCTGCCACAAAATCTGCTTTTCAGCAGATTTCAGACCAGCTATTAAAACATCTTTCCAGCTGCAGTCAGGAATTTATAAGTACTAGGTTTGATTCAAATATAATTTCACTTATCAGGAAAATGCAATGAAAGCAGACTATTAGAGCAGATTAACAGATTACTGCAAACACATCAGTGCAGAAAGAGCTCTCACAGATGCCTCAGCTCTGAGCACCCAAAGCTCCCCGTGACAGCAGCTGCAGTGCTGGGATGGTTTTTCAGGGAAAGGATGAGACGTCTGCTGTGTTAAGAGAAGCTCAACACAGCAAGAAATGCACATAGTGCACGATGGAAAAGCTCTAGTTCCAGAAAGTAAGGGCAGAATGAAGAAGACTGAGCAGGTATTCCCCAGTGCCTGTGCTTGGAAGGCAATCCAGCAATGCTGCATTTTCCTAAAAACGCGTGATCCAGTTGTCAGGTGCCAAAGCTCTGCAGCTGAACAGCTACCCAGAAAACACTTCCAACCACGCTAAGCTGTTGGAAGCCACACAAACGTGGTCCTGGACTCGTCTGTGGTGAGCACCGAATCACCCAGCAGATGGTGGTGTGATCACAGTACCCTACAGGAGTTGAGGGAGGAGATTCACAGCTCCTGCTGTCCTTGGGTGCTGCTTCCCCAGGGGTATCCTCAGCTGGGCATTCTGAGCCAAGTCCAGCTCTCCCTCTGCTGGGGTTACCCTTCAGATCAGGTATTGGGTGCCCTAAACATCTCCTCTTGTTCTTCTACTACTGCCACAAAGAGGGTCGGTCAGGTCAGCATCCTTTGGTAAAGCTTTTAAAAGAACTAAACCCTAATTTCTTCTCTTTCTTACTGAGACCCATGGCTGTGAAAAGCCTGACCTCTTGTCCTTCTATACTGATAAGAGCTGCTGGTTATCTGCTTGCTTCCAAGTGCAGGGCACCACCAGAGTCCTCTTTCATCTTTTTGTAGCCTGGCTATAAGCTCTTAATGCCTTGCTGGCATTACTGAACATTAAAGTGCTTTGATCCTTATTTTATAAGCTCACATACAAGTTTTGCTCTTCTACTGCATAATCCTGTCAAGCAATCAAGGCACAAGTTCCTCCACTGCTAATTACTCAACAAATGCAAATCTTGCCCAAAGCAAGCCCTGAACTTGGCTACAAATACCCCAGGACCTGTGTTCAGAGGCATGTGCAGAGCAAATACTTAGTGAAGTCTTATGCTGCTTCCCATTAAATAAGACCTGATATTAAAAATAAATGCATAAATAATCATCCTCTGAAAGCCAAATCATTTCTATCATCTTGTACATCACAGAACTATTTCTACTGCTTGAAATACACTGCTTGTCACCTACTGCCTGCACTGAACCCACACAGTTACTGGCAGCACATCCAAAGAGCAAGTGGACAGAAAGCAGAAAATGAAACTGATAAGTAGTTGGAAAGAAGAGGAGCTAGGAAAGCCACAAGTGCCTTAAACATCACATGTAGAGCTGGACTTAAACCAAGAGTAACATACAAGGGCAAGACCACAGGGGTGGCTTTCATTCTTTCCTCTTTCATTGAAGCCAAGCTGGTTCTCTCTATTCATCTCCCATGTGGACCCTAAGGGTTGCTTTTTGCACACAAGACAAAAATTCATTTCCTCACGTTTTTCCAAGTGCTGTAAAATGATCTGTGAAAACAAGAGGCACTGGATTATTTCACATGGAATTCTCTGAAAGGAAACCCCACTGCCTGCCGAGTGTGCTCCAGGGTGCTCCTGAACTGGAACTCCGTAACTGGAAGGCAGAGTTACGAACTTCTCTGATTTAACAAACTAAAAAAGGCTATGAAAAAATTGCTCTCTTGGATGAAGTATTCAGCTGACATCCTCCTCCCTAAATGGCACAAGTGAATTACTTTAGGCTAACATAATAAGCATGGTAACTTTCTGTGACAGCAAAATCAAAGGCAGAAGGGAACAAACCCAAGACTCTTTCATCTAGTAAGGAAAGTGGGTTAAGTGAGGTATAAAGATTGCAGCATAGCGAGTGACAAGGTAAAGGAGCAGTAGCCTGAGGCACAGCCAGCCTGACACTGCAGGTGCCAAAAGCCCTGCCAGTAACACTGCTCACAGCACATGTCAGGAGATTTGGCCATCAGTGACAACAAATGTTCCTCTACAACAGAAAGGCAAGAAGAGCAGAGCAGCCTGACTGCTCTCTTGGGTACATACAAGTCTTCACACCTTTTGCCTTCTGAAGTTAAAAGCAACATGTTTAGCTCCAGTGCTAGACTTCAGATCTAATTCCTACAGCAGGTGAAGTCTAGATACTTAAAGTCCAAGTTAAGCAGCTGCAGGAGCCTGTTGCAGTTAGGCTGTGGGAGCCTAATTGGAAAGCAGGAAGAAGAACTGGATTCACACATTTCATTACAATGAAAGCAAAAAGACTCACTGAAGATGAAAGCACATGCTCCCCTCTCCCCAGTTTATTCCTGACTACACAAACATCCCCTGGCACTACATGGTGGTGTGCAGACAACAGGGCTGTGGAGATGCAGGTAAGAAGGGCACAGGCTGCACCACTCTCAAAGGAAGATTGCTGACAGACAAGCACTCCTCATTGGCATTTTATCACCACACTTCACTCCAACAAGGGACAGAAAAAGTATTTCTCTGACTCACAGGCTGAATCCCACCCCTGTGTCCTGCAGCACAGCAAGAATGTTTCAACTCACCCTGCTCTCCCTCTGCCTCTTCACAGTTCAAACTGGTTCCTCAACTCCTCTTTTCCTGGTTATAAGTTGAGCTCAGCTCTGGTCTCCTCACTTAGCCCAGTCTTGCACGACAGGAGCATGCTTAGCCAAGGACTACCTCATGGTCCTCAGAAGAGAACACGCCATACAAAACTGCCTTTGATTTTCCTCAGCTATCAGCTGCAAGGCCACCGAGGGCAAGGTGCAGTATGTAGCTGTGACCACAAATGCCTTTTCACTGCAGAGTTCCTAATCCAAATTGTCTACCTGGCAACCTCTGAGCCCTCACTGCTGTCAGATGTGCCCAGATGCACATGCTGGGCCCCGGATGAAGAGATGCACTCAGTGCTCCCAAGCCTTTCCTCTTCAATGAGCACAGAGCATTCTGGTTCTTTCCCTTTTTCCCTTGGCAGGTAACAGGTTCTTCACGATGATGAAAGAGTCCTGATTTATAATTACAGCGATTATGCAAATCACAGAACATATTTCAAGGTAACAACACTCCTGAGACTTCACATCTGTGCTGCTTAAACACAGGCACTGTAACACCAGAGCAATCCATTACTCTAAAACCCTACAGAGATTTTACATCACTTAGACAAAAATGATCCCAGCCAAAGCCACTGCCACTTGTTCCTGCCACATCACCTGCATCTGTGTCATTTACTACCTCAGAGATTCTCTCCCAAGAACAAAGAGAAAGGCAGCAGACCTGCAGTTCCCAGAACTGTTTATATGGTGGGAAGGGAAGGAAAAACAGAAAAAGGGAAGACCAAAAAGATGGAAAAGCATTAGAATGCTCAGCTTCTAGAGAGTTGAAAGAGTACTCTGCTAGCCCCTGTAAGCAAGAGCCTGGCCTTCACTGCAAACTGTGCCAGCAAGAAAACTGCCATCTGCTTCATTCTCTTTCCACTAGAAGCTTTTTATGGTCTTGCTAATGACAAAAGCACTGTAGCAGACTCTCACACCATGCACCTGATGCTGAGGGTTGCTCTCTTCTCCCTAGTAGCAGTGATTAGACACAAAGAAATGGCCTGAAATTGTGCCAGGAGAGAGTTAGGTTGGAGACTAGGAAAAAGTTTTTCACAGCAAGAGTGCTCAGGGATTGGAACAGGCTGCCCAGGGAGGTGGTGGAGTCCCCATCCCTGGCAGTGTTCGAGAAACCTATGGCCATGGAACTTGGGGACATGGTTTAATGGCCACGGTGGTGTTGGGCTGATGGTTAGGCTGGGTGATCTTAGAGGGTTTGTCAGCCACAATAATTCTGTGATTCTATGATTCTGTGCGCTTGTGAATCTTCTTAAGGGCACACACCATGAGTGAGCTGTCACTTAACCAAGGAGGAGTGTAAAAATCATCCTTAGCTTCAGATTTAATGACAGTATCTTGTCTCTGCCTGTGTCCTACCCAACTGCTTTCCTTTCAGATCTTGAATTATTTGATTATTTTTAGTAAACAAATAATCAGGTTTTGCTTTTGAAAGTCTATTGAGGTACTACATAAAAATCAGGCAAAACTGAGCTCAGATTTTCTGCTGTGGAACTGAGCTTTGCAGGGGAGGGGAGCAGCTCTTCTGTGTTACCTTTGTGCTGGTGCTTCATACTATAGAAGTTAAGGAAAGTCCACTTCATTCTTGACAAGCACTGTGAGTATTTTGCATGCACTTTTGTTGCTCTGGTAGCTGAGCTGCAAGCTGCACATCACAGCACCCTTTGCAGCAGTGTCATTCCAGCATCCCACAATAATCACTGCAGGAGAACGCACTTCAGCTCTTGGTGCTGCTTAGAAGCTCCCTGCCTTTACACAACAATATCAGGCTGCAGAGTCTTGGAGGCTGGAAGAGGCCTCTGCAGATGATCTGGCCCAAGCCAGAGCAGGGTAGCACAGAGCAGGTTGCTCAGGACTGGGTTTGCCTCTCTCCAAAGATGGACACAGATAATGACATGACATGTGTAATAACAATGGAGTCTTGGTTTTCCCTATTTTATACAACAATACATTACACAAATGGTAATGAAATCACACTGCCCACTGTTCTCTCTCAGTAAAGAAGCAGTTCATGGACAAAGGGTCAGGAGAAATCAGTTCCTTTCTCTCTGATGAGGTTGACCATGGGCAGGAACCAGGGGCAGTATTGGAAGATCAAGTCCCACTCTGTGCCACAGCAGTAACTGCAGTTTAGAGAAGTCTTTACAAGCCTGTACAGCACTGAGAGGTGAAAAGCAAAAGCATCTTCAGTCTGTGCTGCCTCCTCATGCACAGCACCTACCCCACACAGCTACGCAAAGACATCCAAGTGGAAGCCTTGGAGTGGTCCAGCCAGCGAGAGCCTAGATACAACTTTCTGGAGACTCTGAGCCTACAGCAAAGCCCAAAGGTCCATGCTACACTGCACTGACTCCTCAGCTAACCAGAACACACCATCCTTACCATCACCTGCACAGCCTCAGGCTTTGCTCACTGTTTCCAGCAGAGACTCCTGCAGCAGAGATCCCTTTCCAGATGTACTCCACAGGGCCTTTGCAGCAGGTCATCCCAACATCAAACTCCACGTCCATCTCTGAAGGGATAAGCAACCCTTTCCAGATGAAAGGGTTGAGAGCAAAGCTTTATTCCCTAGCACTGACACCTCCTTAGCCTAGATGAATGCTTCTTTAGTCTGTGAAGTCTCTAAGGACTAAAGGGATAGCAAGAAAAAGAAGCTGGAAAGGTTAAAGGTGCTCCACAGAAGCGCCACACAGATAAATAAATTGCAAGAGATTGGAAAGCACTGAATCAGTCCCAGTGTTCTGCATCCCAGAGCAGACTCAGGGGAGTATAAAGCATCCTTTATGTTTATTTCAGTCTGGCAAGCTCCAAAGAAAGTAACCCCAGCTGAAAGGCCTGTAACAGACTACAGAATGAAGCTGCAGTAAAAGGAACTGTTATTAGTTTTCCTAACAAAACTGCAGTTAATTTATTGTATCTGTAGCAACTATTCCATCTCTCCTGGTATCTGTAATTGCACTTTCATCAGATCAATACCCTCAAGATGTGAACGTAAGGGCACTTTTTAACAACCTAGGTGATCGTTTGGGACCACAGTTGCACATCACAAAACCCAGAACCCTTGTGCCTCACTGCTAAATCTTTACTCTAAAGGGAAAAACACATCATACTTCATCTCAAAACTGAATTACAACCCTGCCAGCAGTGATTTTAAAGACACTTTAGAGAAATCTGAAGCTCAAGATGAAGATGAACAGGTATTAATTTCACAATCAAATCATTAACCCGAAATATGTATTGAAATGATAACTTTGAAAACAGATCATATTTTCTCTTGCCTTAGTGATAGAGCATGGTGCTTGCTCCTACCTTGTTTGATTCCTTGTGGAACACAAAGAGCTTGAGCTGTGTTAGGGTGGAAAGAAGGGATCCACAAAGAAAGCACTTGGTTGTGTGATCCTTCCTGCCACCCAGGGTCAGTAGTAGTGGGAGGGGGGACTTAGAGTAAAGAGGGATAGAAAGCATCTGATTTGAACTTGTTTGATGAAGGGGAGCACAAAGTTAGGAACTGTCTGGAATAAGCAGCTGATGGAAGCACTCAAAGACAGCCACAATGTTGAACAGTTAATAATTGAGTTAAAACAGGGTATCAAATTGATTGGAAGGTCAAGCTGTGACTAAGAGAGGGGTACGAGTAGGTAAGTACCAGTAACATGAAATACCCTGCTCCTGTTTCAGAGTCCTTTCTGGCCTTTCTTTTCCCTTGTGATGTGGCTGTAGCAATCAGTCTCTTGTATTTGGGTGGCACTCTGCAGCATTTCAGAGACACAGGCACCCAGTGGTACCAACCAGTGAGCACTGCAGAGCATTTGTTTCACTCCATGTTCGCTAGTTACAAATCCATATCCCAGCACTGTAAGACAGGTATCAGCAGTAAGTGCTCCAGAAGTCAGCAAGCAATGGGAAGGCAATGTGTGGAAGTTGAGGCATAGGAAGTTTCATGTAAACAGAAGGATTTTTTTTCCCTGTGAGGGTGACAGAACACTGGAACAGGCTGCCCAGGGGGGTCGTGGAGTTTCCCTCTCTGGAGATATTCAAAACCCACCCGGACCTGTTCCTGTGTGATCTGGTATAGGAGATCCTGCTCTGGCAGAGGGGATTGGACTGGATGAGCTTCTGAGGCCCCTTCAAGCCTCTGACATTCTGTGATTTAACAGCCAGACAAACCAACTGTCTTCCTTCCCCCTCTGACACTGACTGCAGCAGGCGGGGCACAGCACCAATGTCACTGGGATTCACTCAGCACCCTCAGCTCCTGCAGCTTAGCGAATTATTGCCTTCTCAGAAGACCTGCCATCAGTGCCTGTGTGATCACAGAGCAGAGAAACCTCAAACTGACACATTTTATCTCAAAACTGGGGCAGGCAAAGAGCTGGCACCTTAACCACTGAGGATCTGAGCTGATGGCTGCTAGCTCAGATCCTCACAACTTGATCACAATCACCTGCACCCCTGGAATCTTAAAAGGTTAACATCCTGCTCAGCTTTAGCACACTCCTTAATTTAGGACAAATGAAAATGAAGAGAAATGAAAAGAAAACCAAACAGCTTAAGCCCCAAACTTCAACAGGAACATATCAAAGGCCAGCAACGGGCCCTTAACCGCTTCAATTCCATTGGCATTTTCAGGCTACCTGAGAACAGATCCAGGGTTTAACAGCACTAAAAGATTCTGTACTGTGCACTGCAGAAGCCACATTTAATCCTCTTTTCTCACTGGACTCAGAGGTCAAAATTGGGAGAGAAGCAGAAATCATTCCTGGAGATTTCCCAAACATTTTGTATTTCAATAAAAATGAGAATTTATTGTAAGAACTTAACAGAGGGAAGTCCATTAAGCAAATCAAAACCTCCCATAAGCAGCAGTCATCCACAACCAGAAGATAACAAAGAAATGCCATTTCTAAATCCACTTTACTCTGTAGGTGCTTGGATAAGGAAACAGATGAGATTAAGCAAGACAACATGTGTAGCAAGATGACTTGGTAGAAAGGTGTCACCAAATAATTCGAGCCCTAGTCTTTGGCTACCGAGCCATAAAAGCAAGGGTAAAATTGATTTAAAGACCTTGCACGTGGCACACAACCATCCACACACATTTCTTTGATGAACAAACTTCTGCAGTTATCCTGTTAGAAAATGCCTCTGGTCTGAGGCAGCAAATCTCTGCCTCTCCAAGGTCACAAACCTGGTTTACATCTGCATGCACTTCCTGCTCACAGCCAGCATCAAAGTGTGTGCAGGATTCACTGCTGCTCACACCGCAGCTTAAACACTCTGTGCACACCACTGTGTTACAATTACCCCCCAGGTTGACACCAGTCAACCCTCAAACTTGTTTCAGCATGCAGTTTACTTCAGCAGAATTCTGAGCACTGACTTCACAGAATCACAGCATGGTCTG
>WBNM01003406.1:0-31388 GCA_013399055.1 Ramphastos sulfuratus
TGGGGTTGTTTATCCTGGAGAAAGGGAGTCTGAGGGGAGACTTTCTGGCTCTCTACAACTCCTGTAAGGAGGCCAGAGCCAGGTGGTGTTGGTTTCTTCTCCCAGGGAACAAGCGATGAGACAAGGGGAAATTTGCACCAGGGGAGGTTTAGGTTGGACATTAGAATAAACTTTCTGAAAGGGTCCTCAAACACTGGAAGAGGCTCCCCAGGGAGTTGGTTGAATCCCCATTCCTGGACGTGTTTAAGAGGCCTGTAGATGTGGTGCTGAGGGACATGGTTTAGCACCAGCCTTGGCAGGGTTAGATAGTGGCTGGGCTCAATGACCTTGAAGGTCCTTTCCAGCCAAAACCATTCTGTGACTCCATGGGTCCAGTTCTGTGCTGAGCTCCCACTGCTGCCATATCAGCACTCCTGTGCTCATGTCCCTGAAGCAGCTGGAACTGTTCGGGCTCCCGGGGGGGCTGTTAAGGGTTTTGTCCTTGGGGAAGTTGGGTTGATCCATGTTGGAAAAATCCTATTATCTCCTCTGCTCCTGATCCAGCAGGCCCCTGCTGCAGAGCTAGGACACAGAGGGACATCCCAGCACCCACACTTTGTTTCTCCAGAGCCTGAGGGATGACGTTGGTCACGAGCAGCACCAAGAACCTCCCATCAAGGTCACCCCTAAAAACTGCCATGTTTCCCTCCCCTACCAGTTGAGTGGAGAGAAGCAGGGAGAGGATCCTGATCTCCTCCACCCTGATTTCCAGCCCACCCACAAGCTGCTTTTAACCAAAGCTGTGCTACCAAGGGTTGGGACAACCCAACTCAATGGGTCATGCTAGGGTGGGGACCTTTGGTCCCTGTCTGCAGTGGGACAGCTGCAGTGTCCCCCCCACCCCAACCCCAGTTCCTCATTTGTCCCATGGACACTCCCACTTAACCCCATGGGCACCTCCTACAGCCACCAGCTCCCCACAGCCAGCATCTCTGGGGACAACCCATGAGACCCCTCCTCCAGCACCCACAGGGACACCACAGTTGCCAGTAGCCCTGGGACACTCGCATAACCCCGCCACGGGTGCATCATCATCTCCAGGCTCCCCTCATTCCCTGCCACACCCAGACACCCCCATGTACCCTCCCAGCCCCTCCATGGTCACCTCATCACCCTAGGAGCACCCCCCAGCTCCTGTCATGGCCAGACAGCCCCAAGTCCTTCCCATGGTCACCTCATCTCTCCTGGGTCCCCCCAAAACCTGTCACCTCCAGGCACCCCCCGTCCCCCCTTGAGACCCCGTTATGGGCACCTCCTCAGGTCTGCGTTCCCTCCATTCCCTGTCACCCTTAGACACTTCCCCATATTCCTCCCCCCCAACACCCCCTCAGAGTCACCTCCGGGTTCCTCCTATTCCCAGACACTCCTCCAAGTCCCCTTCGGGAGCACCTCGGGGACCTCTCCGGCACCTGTCCCTCCCAGCCCCCACCACGTCCCTCCAGTTCCGCCACCCTCCATCCCCACTCCTCGGGGTCACTCCCTCCCCACCGCGGGAACCTCCCCGGGACGCCCCTCCCCACCCTGCAGCTCCGCCAATAGAAAATGGGGGCGTGTCCTATGAACCCGCCCTGTGGTCCAGCGGACCAATGGCGGCTGAGCGGGCGTGGCCTGGGGCCCGGCCCCCACGTGCTCGGCGGCGCTGCAGAAGCGGTGCAGCGGATGGAGGCGGCGGGAGCAGCGGCTCCGTTCCCGGTTCCGACCCCGGGAAGGGCTCGATTGGTTCAACCCCAGTCCCCAGCGCAACCTCCAGCCCAGCCTACAACCCAGCCTACAATCCAGCCCAAGAACCGGGAGCTCTTCAGAAGCCAGCGGAAGGAGTCCGAGGTAAGGGCAGGGGAGTGGAAATAGTCACCCCCCCCACCCCTCTCCAACAACCACCTTTCTGTTCGCTCCTCAATGGGGACACCTCAGCGGGGTTTGGGGGGGTCACGACCCCGGGGTTTGGGGGTTCTGCCCCGAGGGTTGGCGTTCATGTGTCCCTACCCCCAGGGTTTCGGGTTTCTGCCCAAGGGGTTGGGGTTTCTGTGTCCCTACCTCGTGGGCTGGGGTTTTGGGGTTTCTGTCCAGGGGGTTGGGGTTTCTGTGTGCCTATCTCGGGGGTTGGGATTCCTGCCCTGGAGGTTCAGGTTCCCGCAGGAGCCCTGGGAGATTGTGGGGTTCTGCAGGGATGGGAGGTGCCCATCTTGGAGCAGTGGTCACTAGGGAGGCCGCTCCCAGCGCTGGCACCTCTGCGCCTCACCGCCAGAGCAGGGTTTTGGGGTTTCAGGTGGCTCCTGGGGTCTCTCACATCCTTCAGACACCCACTTAACCCCCGCCCTGCTGGGATCTGGGGGCTGCAGTCCTGTCCTTGACACACACCTCCTCCAGTCCCCACTAATAATGTAACCACTAAAGCCTTCCTGGGCTGTGTCACCCCAGATGCACCCATGGGTGCCAGCTCTGGAGTCAGGTCACCAAGATCCATCCCAGGACTGACGTCCTTAGACACCATTAAAGCTACTGCAGGATCCCTATGGGCAAAGGAAGGGGTTGGGAAGACCTCTTCACTTCCCTGCCAAGGAGCTGTGGCTTGAGGACCTCCCTGGGATTGTCTAGCCCAAAAATCGTCCCTCTGCCCTGGAGGATGGTGCCCAGGTTGTGGTCTCCTGAGCATTGCCCATGGATCTGGGGGTTTTCATTTTCCTTCTGGCTCTCCCAGAGCAGCAGCTTGGCCTCACCAAGCAGATTAGTGCTACACGTGCTTCACCAAATTCCTCATGGACTTTAGCTCCACCAAAACACCCCGGTAGCTTGGCTGCAAAAACGGGGTGAGAAAGCAGCAGTTTTGAGCAAATCCAGTACCTGAAGGTGGCGACAGCAAAGCTGGAGAGGGACGGTGGTGGCAGGACAAGGGGCAATGGTTTGAAACTGGAGCAGGGTAGATTTTGGTTAGACGTTAGGAGGAAGTTCTTTACCATGGGGGTGGCGAGACACTGGAATGGGTTGCTCAGGGAGGTTATGGACACTTGATCCCTCAAAGACCAGGCTGGATGAAGCTCTGAACAACATGGTCTAGTGTGGGAGGTGTCCCTGCCCATGGCAGGGGGGCTAGAACTGAATGATCTTGATGGTCCCTTCCAAGCAAACCATTCTAAGAAATCAGGCTCAGCCCGGAGCCACGCATCCTCCAGGGTCATCAATATTAATGATGATGGTGATGATGTGCATCAGTTGCAGCCTGGCTGCCGAGCAGGGATGCTGGGAGTCCAGCATCAGGAATTATGTTAATTAGGTTGATGATCCATTCATGTGTTTCCTTCCTGATGGGTGGGCACGATGCCAACATTGAGTCGTCTGGCTGCGGTAGCCTGGAATCCTCTGGCAGAGTTTCATGCTCCAGTTCCTCATCTGCAGGGAAGGAGAAGGAGGAGTCGGAAAGATCCACAACCCTTCAAAAAGGGCAAATCCCAGCCTCAAATGCTGTGGGATTTGGGATGCTGAGAAGATGGTGGGGGTTGTATCTTCTTGAGCACCTTTGCTTCAAACCAGCTTCAGCTGGAATAGGGTGGGTTTAGACTGGATATTAGGAAGAAATTCTGTACAGTGAGGGTGGGGAGACACTGGAACAGGTTGCCCAGGGAAGTTTTGGAAGTATCCTCCCTGGAAGTGTTAAAGGATGGGACCTTGAGCAATCTGGTCTGCAGGAAGGTCCCTGCGCATGGCAGGGGGGTTGGAACTAGATGATCTTTAGAGTCCCTTCCAATCCAACCCATTCTATGATTTTGGTTTCAAGCAGCCACTGTGGTGGCTGGAGAAGCTTGAACACAAAGGCTGTGAGGGCTGGCAGCCATCTGGCTTCCCAAAATATCCATAGGGATGTGCCAGCACCCCTGCAACACTAACCCCAACTGCTCTCTGCAGGGCTCAGTAGATTGTCCCAACGTGGAGTTTGAATATGGGGATGCTGATGGACATGGAGCTGAGCTCGCAGGTGAGGTGGTGTTTGGGGGCTGTTGGGCTATGAATAGGTGAAGGAGAACCTTAAATCCCTTGGGAAATTGGGATGGGGGATGGACCTCAGGTGGTGTCATCCATCTCTATTTATTGGGTGGTGTCAGCCGTCCCTGTTTATTAATAGAAAGCCACTCACTCCCTCAGGACACAAGAGGGGACACATCAAGGCATAGAGATCGCCCCACACAAGGGTGTGCAGGGTGTGGGAGGACTGGTGGCACTTGCAGGCTGGGAATTGTCACCCTTTATCACGGTTGTCACACCATGGGTTGAGTCCTTAGCCCATATTTTCCTGTGCTGCAGCAATTCTGGCTGCTGCTGCTCTGTAAGCCTCAGGGTTCCCAGCGACATCTCCACCAGCAAAGGGACTATTTTTAGCTGCCTGTGTCTGGCTCCAGGAGCAGGCACAACAGCCCAGAGTCCCAGCGTGGTGGGGGCTGGGATCATCTAGTTCAACCCCTCCTGCTAAGGCAGGGGCACCCACAGCAGGTTGGATCACAATGGCCAGGTGGGTTTGGAGTCTCACCGGACAAGGAGATGCCACAACCATTCAGGGCAGCCTACTCTAGAGCTCTACCACCCTCAAAGTCAAGATGTTTCTCCTGATGGAACCTCCTGGGTTCCAGTTTTGTGCACATTTTCCCTTGTCCTGTCATTGAACACTACTGATGAGATTCTGGCCCCATCCTCTTGCCCCTCCCCACAGGTCCTTTATCTCCTGCTGAGCATTGAGCAGATCTCCTCTCAGGCTGCTCTTTTCCAGGCTCAACAGCCCCAGGGGTCTCAGCCTGTCCTCCTCACAGAGATGCTCCAGGCCCTTCAGCATCTTCAGAGCCTCCACTGGACTCTCTCCAGTAGTTCCTGCTCTCTCCAGTTCCCTGTCTCTCTCGAACTGGGGAGCCCAGAATTGGACACGGTTCTCCAGCTGTGGCCTCCCTAGGGCAGAGTGGAGGGGGAGGAGAACCTCCCTCTCCCTTCTGCTCACACTTCACTTTATGCACCCTAGCAGACCATTTGCCTTCTTGGCCATGAGGCCACATTGCTGGCTCTGGGCATCTTGTTGTCCACCAGCACTCCCGGGTCCTTTATGGAGCTACCTTCCAGCAGATGACCTGTGCTGGTGCACCATGTCCCTCTGCGTCCAGCTCCTATTGCAGTTCCCAAAATGTCCACAGTGTGGCAGCAGCAGCAGGTCTCCCCCCCGGTGCTCCTTCCATCCCTCTTGCAAACTGGTTTAACTGGGACAGAAAATTAATCCCCAAAAAAGCCCGTGTCAAATTGCAAATGCAGGTAGAACACCACTGCTGCGGGCACCAGCCTGGGCATCAGGATCAAAACAATGACCTTGGTGGCACTGGGTGGCTCCATGATGACCCTTAGAGCTACAGAAAGCCTGAGGGACAGGTTCAGGTCTCTGCCCCATGTCTCCAAGGGTGCCTACGGATGGTTCAGAGCCCTACAGGGTATTTGGTGATGATGAGGAGGGTGAAACCCCTCGAGGTCCCTGCTAACCTCTCTCTCCACCAGAGCTCTACAGCTACACTGAGGAGCCTGAGCTCAGCACCAACAGGAGATGCTTCGAGGAGGATTTTCACACTCAAGGTACCTCAATCTTTGGGCTCAGTATCCTGAGGCTCAGGGCAGGAGTGGGATCACCAGGAAGGCACCCAGATGGTTGTCCTGTCCCCTTTCCAGTGCAGGGCAAGAGGTGGCTGGAGCTGGATGGGGGTCAGCAGAAGGCCTATGTCATGCACCTGCTGGATGGGCTGGAGGTGGTCAACAGGGACAAGCGGCTCAAAGTAGCACGGGCCATCCTCTACCTGACACAAGGTAAGGACCATGTCCCCACATATCTGCTGCCTGGCTTCAGCATGGGGGCTTGGAAGAAACCTCCCGGGGCTATGCAGGTTGGTGCAGTGAAGCTCCTTCCTGGGATGGTCTCATGTGCTCCACAGGGGTTCAAAGGCAGCTCCCACCTAGCCAGTGTCCCTCTTTTGGGTGTCTCCAGGTGTCTTTGGAGACTGCGATAACGAAGGTGATGTCCTGCACTGGTCTCGGCACAACAGCTTCCTCCTGTACCAGCTGGGAACCTTCACTGCCTTCCTGGAGCTGCTCAACATGGAGATTGAGTAAGAGGAAACACACTACCCTCACCTTCCTCGCTGCCGAGTCCTCTTCTTCATCTCATTCTTTTTCCTTATTTTCCACACCCTCCTCTTTGTCTTCTTTCTCCCCATCCTTCTTACCCTCTTCCATCTTCTCCACACTCCTTTTCCATCCTTCTCTTCATATTCTCTCTTCCCACCCTTCTCACATTCTTATCCTCCTTCTCCCCATCCTCCTTCTCCCCATCCTCCTTCTCCCCATCCTCCTTCTCCCCATCCTCCTTCTCCCCATCCTCCTTCTCCCCATCCTCCTTCTCCCCATCCTCCTTCTCCCCATCCACCACACCATCCTTCTCTTCATCATCTTCACCTTTCTCCTCTCCATCTTCCTCACCTTCCTCTTCATCTTTCTCACCATCCTTCTTGTCCTCTTCTTTCTCCTTCCTGCTGCTCCTCACAGAGGACCATGGAGGTGCCCCAGCCATGGCATGTTCCTCTAGTGTGGCATTTCCACCCCTCAGACATAGGCTGGGGGACAGGATGAGGTGCTTGGTGGCTGGTGCTGAGCTTGTCCCCTTGCCCACAGCAACAGCCAGGCCTGCAGCAGTGCCCTGCGGAAGCCAGCCATCTCGCTGGCCGACAGCACGGAGCTCAGGTACCTCCTCAGACCTCACCAGAATGTTGGGTAGAGGCTGTGGGGACAACATGGCCTTTGGCTGGCAGTGTCACCTACCTGCTGTGCTGTCCTGGCAGAGTGCTGCTCAGTGTCATGTACCTGATGGTGGAGAACATCCGTGTGGAGCAGGAGGAGGATCCCCCCGAGTGGAAAACCTGCCGAGACACTTTCAGGATGGAGCTGAGTGAGACACAAAACTCATTGTGCCCTAATGAGATCACTTTGTTGAACTCAACCAGTGGGGAGATCTCAGGGATGAGTAGGATCTGCTCTGAACCTCTTCCTGGTTCCTCTGTCTACCAGGCTTCCCTGTACACAGTGATGAGCCATTTGCTCTTCTGCTCTTCATGATGGTGACCAAGTTCTGCAGTGGCCATGCTCCACACTTCCCCATGAAGAAGGTCTTGCTCTTGCTCTGGAAGGTGCTTCTGGTGGGTGCCATCTTCCTAAAATAGCTATGGGTGCAGCCTAGATATTCCTCATTACTCAGTCTGTCCAAGTTGACACAAGGCAAAGTTTCTTCTGCAATAAGGGTGGGCTGAGCCATGCAGAGGATGTGGGGTGGGGGAGAAGTTTGGAGAACAAAGCAGTGCTGTGTCTGCTTATCCCCAACTCTCTCGTTTGATGGCCTCAAACTGGAAGCCCAGAAGAGTCATGCAGTCTAGGTGGGTCATCTTCTCCCTACGTTCTCACCTCTCTTGTTGGTTCCTAGTTCACGCTGGGTGGCTTTGAAGCCCTGCAGGCAATGAAGGTGAGGAAGAGGGAGCAGCTGGGGCTCCCACCCTTGCCAGAGGACAGCATCCAGGTGATGCGCAGCATGCGGGCAGCTTCGCCTCCCACCTACTCCATTGAGCTCGTGGAGCAGCAGCAGCAGAAGCGTGGTCACCGCAGCCGGAGGGTGAGTGGGGTCATCTTGGAGCATGGTCCAGGAGCCTTTTCCAGTGAGGACCATCATCTGCTCAAGGAATCATCCTGAGCTCCCTTCCCCCTCAAGTGCTTCTGCCTTTTGAGTTCCATGGAATAACAGGATGGTTTGGGTTGTAAGGGACCTTTCAGAGTCATCTAATTCAACCCATTTGCAGTCAGCTGGGACACTGCAACTAGAGCAGGTTGCTCAGAGCCACATCAAACCTGACCTGGAATGGTTCCAGAGGTGGGGCATCTACCACCTCTCTGGGCAAACTGGGACAGGGTCTCACCATTCTCACTGGAAAAAAAATTCCTCCTTGGATCTTATCTAAATCTCCTTTTAGTTTCAAACCATCACCTATTGTGTCACAACACAACAGGCCCTACACAAAAGTCTGTCCCCAGCTTTCTTCTCAGCCCCTTCAAGTCCTGAAAGGCCACCAGAAGGTCTCCCTGGAGCTTACTTTTCTCCAGGCTGAACAACCCCAGCTCTCAGCATGGCCTCACAGCAGAGGAATTCCAGCCCTCCCATCATTGCTGTGGCCTCTAGTCCCACTCCAACAGGTCCACGTCCGTCCTGTGCTGAGGACTCCAGAGCTGGCCCCCTCCCTCCACCTGCTGCCCAAGCTGCTGGGGATTAGCCCAAGACAGGTCGGCTCTGGGCTGTGAGCACATGGTGTTGGCTTGTGTCCAGCTTTTCACCCACCAGTTTCAGCTGTGGCAGATCAGCCCCATGATGCACTTGATCTGGAGGAAGTGAGAGGACATCCTGACCCCATGGCAAAGAACTGATAAGCACCGAGGAGCAAACTGCTCACAGCAAGCTTGTCTTTTTTTAGCTCCACTCTTGAAGTTGCTGTGTCATGTTCTGAAGATGAAAACCTCTCTTCTGCTAGAGGAGAGATGTTGGATGGTAGCTCCAAAAGTTAAGATGGAAAATGGGGTCACACCTCCTAGCAAGCTTAGAGGTACAGAGGAGGTTATTCTTGTTTAGGCTTTGGTGGCACCAGCGAGGCAGAAAATGCTCACATCTGGGGGCTTGGTCCTTCCAGAAAGGAGAAAGGTGGTGCCAGCAGCTAGGAGGGAAGTGAACTCCATGGAGTGACTAGAATCACAGAATGGTAGGGATTGGAAGTGACCTCTGAAGATCATTGAGTCCCAACACCCCTACCAAGGCAGGATCACCTAAAGTAGCTCACATAGCGACACGTCTAGGTGGGCACTGAAAGTCTCCGCAGATGGAGACTCCACCACCCACCTGGTCACCCTGGTCCAGTGCTCTGCCACCATTAAAGTCAAGAAGTTCCTTCTCATGTTAAGATGGAACTTCCTGCATTCAAGATTGTGCCCGTTACCCCTTGTGATCACTGGTCACTGAGGACCACTGTGAAGAGTCTGTCCTCATCTTCTTGACACTTGCCCCTTTCTCCTCCTTCTTCTGCCGCAGCCCCTGGTGAAACAAGACAGTTTGGACATCTACAACGAGAGAGACCCCTTCAAGAATGATGAAGCAGGAGTTGATGAAGAGGAGAACGATGACGTGGACAGTGGGATCGAGGGGGAGCTGGACCTGCTGGAGCGGGATGCAATCATCCCCACGATGCCTGCTCATCGTCCGTCCATCGAGAGAGTGTCATTCCCCAAAGGGCTCCCCTGGGCCCCCAAAGTCAGGTAAACCCATCTGGTGTCATGGCCACCCTCCCTGATCTTACCTCTCTTGGAGCTCACTGCAGGCTGAATGTGTCTGGGGCAAGTTTGGTGGCCTCAAACTGAACTGGAGTAACTCCATTTCTTATTTTATTCTGGTTGGTCCTTTCTGGGATAGGTTGAGCTGAGCTCTTCCTCAGGTGTTAGAAGCCAAGCTTGGCCAGTAAGTAGCAATCCCATTTTGGACATCACAGGTTGTACTGGGAAGGAACCTTCTGCTGGAAGGCTGTGGGAGGCAGGATCACCTTCCCCAACCAGCACCAATGGATTTTGGTAGGGCAAGGTCCTACACTAATCTTCCTGGGAGGTGGTCAATCACATCACCTCTTGGTGAGTAGGACTGTTACGGTGCAAGATGAAGCCTTCTGGAACAGCCTTATTCTAAGGTGAGAAATTTGAGACAGACATCTAAGGATGAAGATGTTGGGGCCTTCCCTTCCTCGGGACAGGCATTGAAATAGGTTGACCAGAGAAGTGAAGTGATGGAAGTCACCATCCCTGAAGGTGTTCAAGAAATGTGTGGACATGGCACTTGGAGCCATGGTTTAATGGTCATGGTGGTTTTAGGTTGACAGTTGGACTTGATCTTAGAGGTTTTTTCCAACCAAACCAATTCCATGGCTCTATGACAGTTCTTCTACAAGTGATATAGAAGGATTAGGAAAAGAGGGTGAGAGCCTCTGTCCCCTTCCCTCTAATCCACGAGAGATGTTTTGCTGTTGATCCAAAGCCTCTATTTCGTCCAGGAGCAAGTACATCTGCATGGTGTGGGAGCAAGGACAGGGTTAAGTGTCTCTATCCAGAACTCTCCTCACAGACACATGGCAAGAGCTGGTTTCCCACCTGAGTCTCCACACACATGGTGCCTTGGTTCTCCACTTCACTTAATGCTCTCAGCTTAGGATTCAAATGAGCTTTGTTTTTCTTGGCTGGTGCCTGCAATATACAGCTGGAAGAGCTTTGGCTCATGGCTCATGTCCTACTTGTAGCTCTGAGACTCTGACCAGCTTCTCATGAAAGATGCCCAAGGTGGACAAGATTCATAGAACGGTTTGGGTTGGAAGGGACCTTGAAGATCACCTTGTTCCAACCCCTTTGCCATGGGCCAGAATGCCTCTCACTAGCAAAGGTTGCTCAAGGCCTCATCCAACCTGGCCTTGAACACCTCCGGGGAGAGGGCATTCACAACCTCCCTGGGCAACCTGTTCCAGTGTCTCACCACCTTCACTGTGTAGATTGGTTTGGGTTGGAAGGGACATTGAAGATCATCTTGCTGTCATCATGATGTCAGCTTGCTGTGTCGGAGCAGCACATGCTCTGCCAGACTGTGGAGACAACATTTGTTTGCTTAGAGCGAGCAGACACTGCTTGAAGATGCATGTGGTAGGAGGACAGAAGGTGGATAAAAGATGGTGGTCATAGGGAACTCTTCTCCGTTTTTGCACAGCAAATCCAGGTGGATTTGGTTTACATTGCTCCATCCAACAAGAGCTATAATGGCTCTATTAAGACCTCTAGAAATCAATCCTAGAAAGCTCAGAGGTTCTTGGTGGTCTTATGACCTTTCTGAGCAGTGTAGACTGGGATCTGCTCTATGGCTACGTTCCAACTTTCTCCTTGGTTTTGTGTCTCCATCAGGCAGAAGGACATCGAGCACTTCCTGGAAGCAAGCAGGAACAAATTCATTGGATTCACACTGGGACAGTAAGTGTTAAACCTGTAGGTCCAACCAAGTCTGTCCCCTAGCTCCCCAGTCAGTGGAGTTTAACTGGTGGGAGGTGTCTACATAGCTGAGGTCTTCTCAGCTCAACCAGGCTGACATGTTTGGGACTATGTAGTGCAATGCTGAGTTTTACTGGGCCTGCAGCAGTGCACTTGATGTTATCAAAACATCTTCTTGGAGATGCTGGTCTCCAAGGACCTCTTTCTATTAAAAAACAGACCTAGCCCAGAATAGGTCTGGGCTGACCCTAACCCAAGCCTGAGACCAATCAAATGCTTGAGGGAATTGGCACAACCTGGCATCCACAGCAAATCAATCAGTTTGTGAAGAAATGAAACTGTGGGAGCAAGAGTCATCTTGGAATGGTTCCAGCAGGAACCATTTTGAGGGGCAGTGCTGGGCTCATGCTGGCTCCATGCAGAGACCTGACTTCACCCCAGTTCTTCACCCTGGTGTCTCCCCTCTTTTTCTGTAGGCTTTGCTGGGAGCAGGTGGGTGGGTGGGCAGATTACACCAACACTCATCCCAGATGGGTCAGGAACTGGGAGGAGTTCGGTAGACTCAGTACACTACAGGCTCCCTTTTTTATCTTGTATGACATGGAAGTGTGGAGTCACCATCCCTGGAGATGTTAAAAACACATGTAGACATGGCACTTTGAGGCATGGTTTAGTGGCCGTGGTGGTGTTAGGTTGAAGGTTGGACTTCATGTTCATAGAGATCTTTTGACCTTAATGATTCTACACCCAGATCTTCTTCCCAGCCTCATACTTACCTTCTTTCATCCCCCACAGAGACACCGAGACCCTGATAGGGCTGCCACGACCCATCCATGAGAGCGTAAAGACACTGAAGCAGGTGAGATGGTGGCTCCACGCACAGCGCTTGGGTGCAGCAGCCCAGGAAGCCTTGTTGAGCAGCACTCAGCTTGTCTAACCTCATCCCTTGCTATTTCTGTTCCCTTGGCATTAAGCACATATTCTGAGGTGGGACTGGACCCATGGAAATGTCATGGAGAGGGGAAAATCATTGACCAAGATCACCAAGATATGGAGGGTTGGAAAACATTGAGTCTGCTGCACAGACTTTGTGGCGCAGCACTTACAATTGAGCTTCAGGTTCTTCAGATGGTTGTTCTCAGTCCATGGTAGATGTTTAATTTCAATTTAGTCTTCTACTCCTCTTCAGCTGATGTTCAGCAATGCCTTTGGTCTGAGCTCTTGCTCTTTTCTGCCTTGGGAAGTAACTTGATGAGTCCAGTCAAGGTCCAAACAGCTTGAGAGGGGCTGGATACCCACCACAATGCAATGTGGGATCCTCGTGTCTAAGCTTCTGGAGCTTCTTGCAGAAATTTGGACAAACAATGGAAAACTGAGTCCTCACATAGATTGTCCAGCACCTGGACTTTCCCATTATCCCAGACGTAACATTGCTGTGTCTTAGCATTTGCTTAGCATTTGCCACCTTGTGCTTAGATGATAACAGGCTTCCAGTGTTGGGTTTGGACACACATGTCCAGACCTATGCTATTCCCAGGGTGTAGCATGACCAACCTTGGCTCCTGCAGTGCTCTGCATGGAGTGAGATGCCTCCAGAGGCCAACTGGAGGTGTCTGGATTGCCTTCTGGAGGCACTGTCCCTCTTCTCCATTTTCTTAGATCCTAGAAGGAGTAGGTAGAAGCAAGCAAAGGCAGGATGTGTGAGGGGCTTCAGGGACAGAGGGATGTCTCACACAAAGATGAGTTCTCCATGTATCTACTGTGACCTACACACTTAACTGGGACATTCCTGCAATGACCAGCTGTTGTCATCAGTGTTTCACCCTTTAGTTGTGATGTTGCTCTGCCTCTCTCTCTCTGTTCTCCCAGCACAAGTATGTTTCCATCTCGGATGTCCAGATCAAGAATGAAGAGGAGCTGGAGAAGTGCCCCATGTCTCTGGTAAGCAGTTACTGCACCCCATCACCTTGGATGCTTCCTTTTCTAGAAGTCCATGTCTTGATCAAATGTATCAGTGAAGAAAGGCCTGGAGCTTCCTGCAGTCAGAACAAAATCATGAAAGTTGGAAAGGACCTCTAAGATGATCAAGTCCACCCATCAATCCAACACTACCATGCCCACTAGACCATGTCCCAAAGTGCCATGTCTACACTTACTCTGAACACATCCAGGGATGGTGATTCCACCACCTCCCTGAGCTGCCTGTTCCAACCCTGACCAGCAAGGATGCGTGCAGATAGGTCCATTATGAAGTTCTCAAGCTGAGTTTTATGGAGATGGCTGATGAATCTCGGATGCATGGACTGCAAATCCCTAATTTTTCCTTTGTTTCTCACATTTCTTCATGCTAGGGGGAAGAGGAAGTCCAAGAAACCCCTTGTGAGATCCTGTATCGAGCAATGTTGTACAATCTCCCCCAGTACATGGTGAGCTCAGGTTTCTTAGAAGTGAAAAAGAGCTTCTGAGTGGGGGATGGAACCAGTCTGTGAGCTGCAGAGCTCAGCATGGGGCTGCAGGGGTATGTTCAGGACCTTACTGGTGAGATTTTGGTGGGAATCCAGAGTAGAGTTGGATGGAAGGTACAGTCCAAGTGAAGGGGTTCAGAGAGGGGTGTAGATACCCAGGGACACAGTCGAATTGTTGGAGATGAGTCAGTGGTTGGACAATAAGATGTGTGTGAAGAACTGGAAACAGGGAACAAAGTCCTCCATGTTGGTGGGAACTCAAAACTGGCTCCTGCCCTCTGGACACCAATGGGGACCATTTGGGTTTGACTTGGTGCCATCTCTTGAGCTGTGTGAGTTGTAGTGTTAACCAACAAGTCCTTACACAACGAGGCAGGCACCTTCACTTCTGACCTCAAGAAGCAACTTACAGACCTCACTGCTCCCTTAAACATCTCCTTCTCTTGAGGTCTCCTGAGAATCTCCTTCTTGCTGAGATTAGCTTTCCATTGTGATACTGTGCTGAACTCCAGGCATGGGGCCAGGATCTCCCATGGCTTGCTGGGCCAGGAACTAAACTAAACCAGCATTGTGGTTTATGTGGCTCTGCAGACAAAGTGACACCACCTTCAGATCTCTGCCAACCTGTCTGTGCTCTCAAGAACTATTCAAACTGTGGATACTCTTAAGTTATGACCTCCCTTTAAGGATGTCCCTTGAAGACCTCCCGTGGCCCCAGGAAATTCCCCATGTGTCCTGAAATTCAGTTCTGCTGCTGTGTTGGGTGAGGCTATGAACAATCTGATCTAGTGGCAGGTGGCCACGTCCATGGCAGCGGGGGCGGAACTAAACCATAGAGTTACAGAATTATTTGGGTTGGAAATGACCTCTAAGATCATGGAGTCCAACCCTTAATCCAACACTGCCAGGTCACCACTAAACTGTGTCCTTCAGCATCACATCTACAAGGCTTTTAAACACCTCCGGGAATTGGGACTCCACCACCGCCCTGAGCAGTCTGGGCCAGGCTTTGACAACTCTTTGGGGAAAGAAATTATCATAGAATCATAGAATGGTAAGGTTGGAAGGGACCTCAAGGATCATCTAGTTCCAACCCCCTGCCATAGGCAGGGACACCTCCCACTAGTACAGGTCACTCAAGGCCTCGTCCAACCTGGCCTTGAACACCTCCAGGGAGGGAGCAGCCACAACCTCCCTGGGCAACCTGTGCCAGTGCCTCACCACCCTCACTGGAAAGAACTTCCTCCTAACATCCAGTCTAAATCTCCCCTCTGCCAGTTTAAACCCATTGCCCCTTGTCCTGTCATTGCAAGACCTTGTAAATAGTCCCTCCCCAGCCTTCCTGTAGGCCCCCTTCAGATACTGGAAGGCTACTCTAAGGTCTCCTCGAAGCCTTCTCTTCTCCAGGCTGAAGAGCCCCAACTCTCTCAGCCTGTCCTCATAGCAGAGCTGCTGCAGCCCTCTGATCATCTTTGTGGCCCTCCTCTGGACCCGCTCCAACACTTCCATGTCCTTCCTGTGCTGGGGGCTCCAGAACTGCACACAGTACTCCAGATGGGGTCTGACGAGAGCAGAGTAAAGGGGCAGAATCCCCTCCCTTGCCCTGCTGGCCACACTGCTCTTGTTGCAGCCCAGGACTCGGTTGCTGTCTGGGCTGCATGCACACACTGCAGGCTCATGTTGAGCTTTTCATCAACCCAGACCCCAAGGTCCTTTTCCTCAGGGCTGCTCTCCAGCCATTCACCATCCAGCCTGTATTTGTGCTTGGGATTGTGCCTACCCAGGTGCAGGACCTTACATTGTTCCTGGTGACCTTAAATTGTTCCTGATGTCCAGCCTAAACCTCCCATGGTGCAACTTGAGTCCATTTCCTCTTGTCCTATCCCTTGTTCCCTGGGAGAAGAGACAACCCCCACGTGGCTCCAGCCTCCTTGCAGGGAGTTGTAGAGAGTGTCCCAGGTTGGGAACTATAGGGTTAAAAAAGTCCTCTAGGGACTTGAAGATTGTTATTCAATCCCACAATTCTGCTATCTCTTCATAAGCTCATGGCAAGGAGGGGAAAGATTGGAGCACTGGGGATGATAGATTTAGTTTTGGGTTGGGGGAAAATTCAGGGGGTTCGCTTATGGATTCTGTATCTGTTTTGTAATTTCTATCTGTAACACTCTCTCCAAATATAATTCTGTTTTTTTTTTTTCCAATTCATTTGAGACCTTCACTCTGTCAGCTCTTTAAACCCACGACAGAGACCCATAAGGTCTCCCATCGGTCTCCTTTTCTCTGGACTGAGCCCATTCCAGGTGCCTCAGTTGTTCCACAGAAGCTCTCCAGACTCTTCACCAGCTTCACTGCCCTTCTCTGGACATGCTCCAGCCCCTCAGCATCCTTCTTGGACTGAGGGCCTGAAACTGAACCCAGGATTCGAGGTGTGGCCTCACCAAGGAGATGACCCCTGCCCTAGTCCTGCTGACCATGCTATTGCTGATCCAAGCCAGGATTCTGGTGGTGTTTTGGCCCACCTGGGCCAGAGTTGCCATGCTTACCCCACTTGGCCTGTCTGCTCAGGGTACAAAAGGAGAGATTCAGCCTTGGCACCATCACAGTGAGGGGAGCTTGGACTGGTGAAACCCTGTAGAGTTGACTTGAGCAGTTTCATCAAGTGAGGGAGAAGGAAGAATGCCCTTTCTGGGAGCATCCCTCAAAACCTGTCCTCTCCTGCAGATAGCTTTGCTGAAGATCCTCCTTGCTGCAGCACCCACCTCCAAAGCCAAGACCGACTCCATCAACATCCTGGCAGATGTGTTGCCTGAAGAGATGCCGTAAGTTCTTGAAGAGGTGGCCACCAGCCACCTCAGCTTTGCAATAAAGTCTTGGACCAAGCAGAGGAGTTGGGGTTTGCTGATAGGTTTATGGGGCTCCAGATTTGGGGACAACTCTTTGGATAGGTGCAAGCTACTATTGCCAGTTGTTATGCTGGTTTCCGAGGAGCATAATGGTTCAAGCACAGTTGGCAGGCACAAATCATAAAATGATGCTGATTGACACAGGTCATCAAGATAAGTGAATATCTGGTAGGTGTCCTTCATCCTGCTCCTCCAGGATTGCTGGTGGAGGGCAATCAGCTCTTTTCACTCCCCTTTTTTTCATCTCACTAAAGAGGAGGGGATGGAAATGGGAGTCCCGGAGGGAATCGAAGGTCACTGCTCTGTAGAACCTGTCCAAATGAATAAGAACTCAACAGTCCCTCAGTCCTCCTTGCTCCCATACCCATGGTGCTGTTGCCTTCTCCTCCAACCCAGCATCACCGTTCTTCAGAGCATGAAACTGGGGATTGATGTGAACAGGCACAAAGAGATCATTGTGAAGAGCATCTCAGCTGTCCTGCTGCTGCTCCTCAAGCATTTCAAGTTGAACCACATCTACCAGGTGAGTGGAGAGGGGTTTGCCATCACCAAGGTGGTCTTGAAGCTGATGTGTTCTAATAGATTCTGTTCCAGCAAGGGTTTCCATAAGGATTCATAGAATCCTCTGGGTTGGAAGGCACCTTGAAGATTATCTAGCTCCACTGCCCCTGGCATTGCCACTTCCAGTAGACCAGACTGCTCAAGGCCTCATCCAGCCTGGCTTAAGGCCTCATCCAGCCTTTCCACAGTGGGAGACACTACCCTCAGGACAGGATTTGGGCATGGATAACCTGCTCCAAATATATCTCAGAGGGGTTTGACAGGAATGTTTCCACTCATGTGGAAGGAACTTCCAGGCTTCTAGAAAACTTTCTGCTGGCGCTGATCAGGTTAAAATTTAGGAGGTAGCATGAGCTTCCCCTGGCAGAAAGGAGAAGATGATGGGGTTAGACAAATCCTTCTTTAGCTCTGACTCCTCTCCAATGACCAGAAATAGTGCTGAGTAAGACCTTATGAGGTCAGCTAATCTTCTGTCCCTCAGCAGGATCATGTTCTTGGAGCTCCAGTTTCAACAGAGGCTGGAGGTTGGGTCCTAGATGTAATCTGATTTTTTTGTGTCACCTGGATGACACCAATTGAACTGGACACACACGAGGGCTTCCCTTGATCAAAAACCCACCAAGATCTGATTGGGGTTGTGGCCTGGGCTCAGTTCTTCGCCCAAGTCAAACAAGTTCTCCAAGTCACACAATTTAGGGCTTTTTCTCATAAAGGTTTCAGTGTGGTACAAATCCAGCTGTGTTATGAAGCCCAGTGAAGAAAAATAGAGATCCGTGGATTGGATCAGATAAAATGAAACCAATCTCCAAATTCTGACAAAGCTACACTTGTGATAGGTCCCACCATGTCCCTAAATTCTTTTCATTCCCCCCCCCGCCAAAAAGACTTCACTCATCTCTTCCTCCATAGCAGAAGCTTTGCATTCTGGTACTAAGTCTGGAGAAAGCTGTGAAGTTCCTCTCCCCCTGCTTCTACTTCTGTGTCTGATTTTTGGTGAGCCATCATAATTTCTTTTGGTGCCAAAGCTGGTCTCAGGGAGCACCCCAAGTTACTCTTGGGGCTGAGATGATGCTTCCAGAATGCAGCAGAAGGTAAAGGAGAAGCCTGTTGATCCAGGCTGTGCTAGTGGTCACTGTGTGCTCACCAGTTGCCACGTGGGTGTGGCAGTAACCACACAAACCCTCACACTGATGGAGATGATGGGGGTTTGTCTTGGGTCTGTCAAGATTCAGTGTTTCTTATGGCAATACAGAAGGGCAATGAAGCTGGTGAAGGATCTGCAGAACAAGTCATCTGAGAAGGAGCTGAGGGAGTTGGGGTTGTTGAGCCTGGAGAAAAGGAGGCTGAGGGGAGACCTTCTGGCTCTCTACAGCTCCCTGAAAAGAGGTTGGAGCCAGGTGAAGGTTGGTCTCTTCCCCCCAAGGCACAAGGGATAGGACAAGAAGAAATGGCCCCAAGTTGCCCCAAAGGAAGTTTTGGTTGGACATGAGGAAGAATTTCTTCCATGTGAGGGTTGTCCAGGCCTGGCCCAGGCTGCCCAGTGCAGTGGTGGAGTCCCCATTCCTGGAGGTGCTTAAAAGCCATGTAGATGTGGTGCTGAGGGGCATGGTTTGGTGNAGATGTGGTGCTGAGTGGCATGGTTTGGTGGTGACCTGCCAGTGCTGGGTTAACACAGTTGGACTTGACAATCTTAGAGGTCTCTTCCAAACAAAAGGGTTCTGTGATTCTCTGATCCTCCTCCAGTTCAGGACTATCTTTGTTCAGAGCAGATACAACAGACTAGTCACTGGCATTTCAAAGCAATGAGACCATCTCCAATCCTGACTAGTAGGGACTGTCCATTACTCATGCCCAGAGAATGGTGGTGGGCGTCCTCGGTGGTGTGCCAAGTGTCAACAGCTTGTACCAGGCTGAAATGGGATGTTGAATCCCCATCCCTGGAGGTGTTTGAAAGCTGCAGGGATGTGGGGCTGAGGGACACGGTTTAACATCAGACTTGGTAGAGTTAGAGAATGGTTGGACTTTGTGATCTTCAAGGGTTTTTTCAACCAAAATGATTCTCTGGGAAGGAATAAACTATTTCCTCACTCTCCAAGTTGGGGTGTTGGTTGTAGGGTAGAGAGAGGCATGGGCAGGATGGAATGGGATGGGCTGGGATAATGCTCCTGCTTGCATCTTGTCTCTTTAGAGGACAGTAGAGGCTTGTTGTATCATGCAGCTCTGCATACCCTGAGCATTAAATGTTTACAGGAGGAGAGGAATTAAAAGCATGCACAAAGGTACGTTGCTCAATAGACTCCAAAGATGCTGAGTGGCCTGCAGCATTTCTGTGAGGAGAAAAGGCTGAGAGCCCTGGGGGTCTTGAGCCTGGAGGAGAGCAGCCCAAGAGGGGATCTGATCAATGCCTAGCAAGAGCTAAAGGATGGGGGGCAAGACATGGGGCCAGACTCTTGTCAGTGGTGCCTGGTGACAGGACAAGGGGCAATGGACACAAACTAGAACATAAGAGGTTCCGCCAGGATAAACATTTTGACTTTGAGGGTGGTGGAGCCCTGGAGCAGACTGCCCAGAGGGGTTGTGGCATCTCCTTGTCTGGAGAGATTCCAAACCCCCCTGGACATTGTGATCCTGGACAACCTGCTGTGAGTGACCCTGCTTTAGCTTTAGCAGTGGGGTTAGACTGGATGATCTCCAGAGGTCACTTCCAATCGCCACCATGCTGGGATTCTGGGATTCTGTAAGGGTGTTTTTTTCAGTTAAAGTTGGAAAGAATGGTAGGAGTTGGAAGGGCCCTCCAGAGATCATTGTGTCCAACCTCTCTGACAAGACAGGTTCATCTGAAGAAGGGCACAAAGGAACACATTCAGGTAGGTTTGGAATGTCTTCAGAGAGGAAGCCTCCTATCTGGGCAGCCTGTTCCAGTGCTCTAACACTCTTAAATTAAAGAATTTCTTCCTCGTGTTTAGGTGGAACTTCTCCCAGGGTCTGAGGTTATCGTGTGGCAGCAACAGGAGCTGGATTTTCTCATCTCGTATCTACATCTCCTCCTTCCCTCTTCCCCATCTACTGTTTTGCCACAGATTTTTACCTTGAGAAGCCATCATTAGGTGTAACTATTCCTAAATTACTTCCGTAATTGTGTCCATCAACTTTTCCAGCTGGTGGGAGATGCTGTATATGATGCAAGTGTTATACAGTAGACTTCTGGAAGGGGAAGATGGTCTGTGTGGTGTCCAGAGCAAACCATCAAGACAGCTTTGCTTTCAGCTGGAGATGGGGTTCCATTCCCAGTTGATACCCTCAGCTAACATTGACCCATTTCATGTCTCTTCCTCAGTTTGAGTACGTGTCCCAACATTTGGTGTTTGCCAACTGCATCCCACTGATCCTGAAGTTCTTCAACCAGAACATCATGTCTTACATCACTGCCAAAAACAGGTACAGCCACTTCTATGGAAAAGAGACAGGTGATGGAGCAGGGAGGCTTTGTGTGTGAAGAACCCTGACACATGAATATGTGGTGGAACCAGGTCACTTTTGGACCTTAGCATGGCTTTGGGGCAGCATATTTTCCACCACAGGAATATGCTGCAGGGGAGCAAATCCTTTCTGCTTAATGAAGGAGGACAGGATGGAGAGACTACTAAAAGTCTTGTAGTGTCACCTTGTCTCAAGGCATCAGGACTGCCTTGAGCAACCTGGTCTAGTGGAAGATGTCCCTGCTCATGGCAGTGGGGTTGGAACTAAATGATCTCTAAGGACCCTTTCAACCCAAACTGTTTTATGAATCTATGAATCTCCCTGACCAACAGAGGCTTGTTTTCCTCTTTATATGGACACCTGGAAAGTGTATGTGGGCATCAGCTTCAAGAAGGCTGGGTGGGGGTAGAGTCTCCTAAGTCTTTTCCATTTTAATGGGTATAATTCAGACTTCCTCAAGTTCTGCAGAGTTGTCTGCCTTTTACTTCTGATCTGAGGACCTTAGCCCCATTTGGAGTCCATGCAGGGATTGGTTGGACTACCACAAGTCAAAGAAAGAACTGAAAGAGTACAACTCCTTCACCTCTCAGTAGGACTGGGTTGGATTTTCCCATTTGGAGGGGAGTGCCACAACATTTTGCTGTTGGAATGAAGAAAAGATCCTTTTTCTTGCCTTTTGATGGGCATTTTTGGTTGTTCTTCAGCTGCATGTGTAGGCTGGCCTCTCTCCAGCATGGTGTAGACATGTCTGTGTGAGAAGAGCCACGTGGAAAAACAGAAAGTAATTCTCTTCCTGATAAACATTTCCAGTGTTGGTCCTGGAAGGAGAAGGACCTGGAAATGCTGGTGGACAACTTTGCCATGAGCCAAAAATATGCCCTTGGTTTTCTGAGATGCATGAAGAAGAGTGTGGCCAGCAGGTTAGAGGAGGTTCCTCTCCCTCTCTACTCTGCCACAGTGAGGTCACATCAAATTCTGGGATCCACGGTTCAAGAGAGACAGGAAACTACTGGATGGTGGTTCCCAAAAGGGTTTTTGAGGCTTGGCTCAGGCTGCCCAGGGCAGTGGTGGAGTCCCCATCCCTGGAGAGGTTTCAAAGCCGTGGAGATGTGGTGCTGAGGAACATATGTTAGTGGTGACCTGGCAGTGCTGGGTTAAGGGTTGAACTTGATGATCTTAAAGGTCATTTCCAACCAAAACAATTCTGTGATTTTGTGATTCCAAGATTTGCTTTGTTTTGGTTTTGGTTTGTTTTCTCCCTCCTTTTTTAATATCATAAAATCAGAATCATAGAATGGTTTGGGTTGGAAGGCACCTTAAAGATCATCCAGCTCTAACCCCCTGCCATAGGCAGGGACACCTTTCACTAGGCTGAGTTATTCAAGGCCCCACTCAACCTGGTCTTCAACACTTATAGGGAGAGGACATCAACAACCTCCCTGGGCAGCCTGCTCTATGCCTTGATGGACCCAAGTCCTTGGAGTTCTTGTTAGAGCACTCAAGATGTGCTTCAGACCTAAGAGGATCTGACGTGCTCTATTAGGCTGAATTGTGAGGCCATGGAGAGGCTGGGAGTGCATTTGGAATCCACCTGTACAGTGGGAAATGCAGGAAAGATCCACATCCAGGTGGCACCAGCTACCACCCATTTCATAGATTCATCAAATGGTTTGGATTGGAAGTGACTTTGAAGATCATCTAGTTCCAAGCCCCTAGCACTGTCAGGGACACCTTCCACTAGATCAGATTTACGTACCCAGTGTGGAGATGGGATTGTTCTGCCATTGTGATTCAACCCCAGGGGCAGGGAAGATGTTTCATCTTGTTTGGCATCATTATCTAGATCATCCTAAAATTTGCTTTTACAGTTCCCTGGTTCTTAACAAATCCCTCCCTTCCTGTCCTGCACAGCATCTCTGTCCTAGATTATCCACATTGCACAGTCTGTGATTTGCCTGAGCTCACAGCAGAAAGCCTGGTAAGCAACCCAAACCAGTACTGTTGCAGATGTGAAGGTGAGGAAAGACTTCTGATCAAGACAGACTGGACAGATGGACTGAGTCCAACAGTTTGAGATTCAGTAAGATCAAGTGCCCAAGGGGTGGTGGAGTGACCATAACTGGAGGTGATCAAAAAACTAGTAGATGTGGCACTTCTGAACATGGGTCATGGAGGTGTTGGGTAGGAGGTTGGACTTCATGGTCTTAGAGGATTTTTTCCAACCTTAATGGTTCTAAGTGTTGAGTGCTGCACTTGAGACACAACAACCCCATGCAGCATTACAGGCTTGGGGAAGAGTGGTCAGAGAGCTGCTCTGCAAAGAAGGACCTGGAGATGTTGACTGACAGTCAGCTGAAGATGAGCCAGTGTGTGCCCAGGTGGCCAAGAAGGCCACCTGCATCCTGGCATGGATCAGCAACAGTGTGGTCAGCAGGTCTAAGGATGTGATTGTCCCTTCTACTCAGCACTGATGAGGTCACATTTTGAGTACTGGGTTCAGCTTTGGGCCCTTCTGCCAAGAAGGCCATTTTGGTGCTGGAGTATGTCCAGATCAGGGCAAAGAAGTTGGTGAAGGGTCTTGAACACATGTCATATGAGGAACAGCTGAGGGGCCTGGGGTCACTTAGTCCTCAGAAGAGGAGGCTGAGGGGAGACCTTCTGGCTCTCTACAACTCCCTGAAAGGAGGCTGAAGCCAGGTGGGCACCGGTCTCTTCTCCTGAGCAACAAGAGTTAGGACAGGAAAGAATGGCCTCAAGTTGCACCAAGTTGGACATGAGGAACAATTTCATCCCCAAAAGGGTTGTCAGGTCCTGCCCTAGGCTGCCCAGGGCAGTGCTGGAGTCCCCATCCCTGGAGGGGTTTCAAAGCCATGGAGATGTGGTGCTGAGGGCCATGTTTTGGTAATGGTCTGGCAGTTCTAGGTTAATGGTTGGACTGGATGACCTTAAAAGTCTTTTCCCACCATTCTGTGATTCCGAGTTGCCCGGCCTGAATCCAAAGCCCTTGTTGTTTTCCTTAGCTGGGGAAAGTTCAAAGTGATTAAACCAAAAATTCTTCCCTGGTTTCTATGAACCAAAGCTGCTCATCAGTCCTTCCAAGGCTGTGGTCACCCAGGACAGCCAAACTGGTTCTCTTGCCAGGACATTTCTGATGTCAGTGGCAAGTAAATCCCTGCCATGAGCTGGTGGTGTCAGATCAGATGGATGTAAAAAACCTGCTGTGGTGCATGGTGAGTTGGTATGGGAGCATCACATGCGGCCAGCAAGCTGGCTTGGTCCTCCACCACATCCCATGTGAAGGTGTCTTGATCCCTTCATCCAGGGAATGGATTGAGCAGGAAGAGAGCGGATTTAGACTGTATGCCTGGAATAAATTCTTTACAGCAAGGATATAGCACCAGAGACCCTGGACCAGGTTACCCGGGGAGGTTGTGGATGCCTCCTCCCTGGAAGTGCTCAAGGACAGGTTGGATGAGGCCTTGAGCAACCTGGTTTACTGGTGGGTGTCCCTGCCCATTGGAACTAGATGACCTTTGAGGTCACTTTCAATCCAAACAATTCTATAAATCTATGAATGTGCCTCTTCACCAAGCTTGTGTCTTTTTGGGTGCCTGCTTGTAGTGAGAGCTCCTGGGCATCACCTCCCTCCTTATTAATGGGAATCGTTGCCTCTTTTGTGGTGGTTCATGGGTTACTGGAGGTAACTGGGTGTCCTGGCCAGCCGCCCACGGACTGGCCCAATGGGGACATCTAGTGGCACATCTCAGAAAGCAGCCTGACAGCTCCTCCTAATTCTCGCGGCTCAGTCTTTATGGCTGTGGAAGACTGAGTTTTTGAGGGAAAATATTCCCAGTTTCCCTTTCCTAATAGGGTCTAGTCCTCAGTTTGGGAGCTGTCACATTAAATGACAGTCTCTCAATCATTCTACTCCAGCAGACACCACAGAATGCATCAGAACGGAAGGGACCCTCGAAGGTCATCTTGTCCAACCCCCCTGCAGTCAGCAGGGGCATCTCCAACTAGATCAGGTTGCTCAGGGCTCGACCAAGTCTGACCTTGAATATCTCCAGGGATGGGGCCTCAATTACATCTCTGGGCATGCCATTCCAGTGTTCTACCACCCTCGATGTGAAGAACATGGCTGTTAGCCTCACAGGATACTAATCAGAAAATGTGAAGAAAACATCTTGAATTTCACCAGGTGTGGTGGATCTGGGGAGGACACCCGTGAAAATGAGGATTTAATAGGAATTAAACATGCCCTGGTATTTGAAACACATTTCTCTCTTCAGCTGGCATGGACTCAACTGTCCCTGGAGTGTGTTTGCTCAGGAAGAAGTTCTTTATCATGAGGGTGGTGAGACACTGGAACAGGTTGCCCAGAGAAGTTGTGGAAACCTCATCCGAGGAAGTGTTTAAGATCACGTTGGAGGAGGCTTTGAGCAACTTGGTCTAGTGGGAGGTGTCCCTGCCCATGGCAGAGGAGATTGGAACTAGATAATCTTTAAGGTCCCTTCCAACTCAATCCATTCTATGATCCCAAGTGAGGAGGTAGATCCACTGCACACTCTCCATCACAAATAAGACTTGGGCAGAGAGTAAAAGTAAAGACTTTGAGCAGAAGGATATCTCTGTGGTAGTGAACAGTTAAGTTTATATTTCTCCTTCTCTGCTTTGTAGGAAGCTGGAGACAACAACCAGTTCTGCTGGAGAAATTTGTTCTCCTGCATTAATTTGCTGAGGATCCTCAACAAGCTGACCAAGTGGAAACACTCAAGGACAATGGTAAGGTGATGTTCCATCTCTCTGAGACTTGGCAGCAGCAGCCAAGGTTACACCTCAAGCACATTCCTGTATCTGCACTGCAGGCTTCAGCCCTGCAGAGAGTTTCTGCTGGGCCACCAGGGGAGGTTTAGGTTGGACATGAGGAACAATTCCTTCCCCAAAAGGGGTGTCCAGGCCTGTCCCAGCCTGCCCAGGGCAGTGGTGGAGCCCTTGTAGGTGATCATTGAGGTCCCTTCCAGCTCAAGCTGTTCTATAATTCTGTGTTCTACGTACTTGGAATTCATACCATACACACAGATGTTGGTGCCCAAAGCTTCACAGACACTGACTTGTTTGACTTCTCACACATGCTGCATTAATCTGTGTTGATTTTGTGGCAGATGCTGGTAGTCTTTAAGTCAGCCCCAATACTGAAGCGAGCTCTGAAGGTGAAGCAGGCCATGATGCAGCTCTATGTCCTCAAACTGTTGAAGATCCAGACCAAATACCTGGGGCGCCAGTGGAGAAAGAGCAACATGAAAACCATGTCTGCCATTTACCAGAAGGTGCGGCACCGCATGAACGATGACTGGGCCTATGGCAACGGTGAGTGCTGCCAGGGAAGCAGCTTCTCTGGGTCTGCAGCTGAAAGCACTTCATCATGGCTGGGTTGGTATCGTTTGGCCTACAACATGTGAGGAACCCATCTCGTTTGGGTTAGGAGTGGGGATTTTTGCACAAGCTTTAAGGCTCTGTTCAGCACCATCAGGAGGGAACAAACTGATAATGAGGTTCAACAAGGTCAAGTGCTGGGTCCTGTACCTGGGTCACAACAACATCATGAATGCTCCAGGATGTGGGCAGAGTGGTTTGAAACTGCCTGGTGGAAAAGGGCATGGAAGAGTTGGTTCACAGTAGCTGCTGAAGAGCCAATGTGTGCCCAGGTGGCCAAGAAGACCACTGGCATCCTGGCTTGTATCAGCAAGACTGTGGCCAGCAGGACCAAGGCAGGGATTGTCCCCCTGGACTAGGCATTAGCGAAGATACATGGAATCCTGGGTTCAGTTTTGGGCCCCTCCTCCAAGAAGGACATTGAGAGGCTGAAATGGGTCCAGAGAAGGGCAACAAAGCTGGTAAAGGGTCTGGAGAACAGGTCTTGTGATAAGCAACTGATGAACTTGGGTTATTGAGCTTGAGGAGGCTGAGGAGAGACCTTCTGGGTCTTTACAGCTCCCTGAAAGAAGGCTGAAGACAGGTGGGAATTGTCTCTTCTCCCAAGAAACAAGTGATTGGACAAAAGGAAATGGCCTCAGATTGCACCAAGGGAGATTTTGGTTGGACATGAGGAAAACGTTCTTCACTGAAAAACAGTAGTTATGCCCTGAATGAGACTGCTTAAGGCAGTGGTGGAATCACTGTCCCTGGAGGAGCTCAAAACACATTCTGATGTGGTGCTGAGGGACATGGTTTAGTGATGACCTGGCAGTGCTGGGTTCACAGTTAGACTTAATAATCTTAGAGGTCTTTTCCAACCAAGGGAGTTCTGTGATTCTATGATTCCCTGATGAAAAGGTAGAAATAATCATATCTGACGTGATGAGCTCAAGTCTCCAAGATGAGAGCTTCCACCTGCTGTTTTGCATTCCCAAATCACTTTTGCCATGAAGCTACTAAATTGTCCTGGTATCCACACCAAATGTGCATGCTTAGGATAGGTATGGAATGAAAATCTGACTGCCAGCTCTGCAGCTCGCACTGGAGAACCCACAGTGGTTACACCCTGGCTTGAATCATCAAGCTGAAGTACAGACCAGGTGTGCTGGTCTGTTCAAACAGCTCTTACATACCCTAAATCTGTATCTTTTGAGGAATATCATGAAGTTTCTGATGTCACTTGTGTATAAATCCATGGGATTTATATCCAGACCACTTATTCTCTTGGAAGTACACCCAGTTACTTCAACAACTGACTCAAGGTTAGGGCAAGAACAGAAAGTCAAGGAGTCACGAAGTGATTTGGGTTGGAACAGTCATTAAAGATCATCTAGTGCAAATCCCCCTGCCATGGGCAGGGACACCTTCCACTAGACCAGACTGCTCAAGGCCTCATCCAACCTGGCCCTGAACACCTCCAGGGAGGGGGCACCCATGACTTCCCTGGGCAGCCTTGATCAGGTTGATCAAGGGTCTATGCAGCTTGGCTTTCAACACTTCCAGGGTTGGAGCTTCCACATTCTCTGGGCAACCAAGAATTTTAACCAAATCTTAAAAGATCTTTTTGCCTTAATAATGTATCCTAGATTTTTGTTCTGTGGGTATCTTCTTTTTAAGGAGGATTAAGTAGAACCAAAGAACCACAGAATGGTAGGGGTTGGAAGGGACCTCTGGGGATTGAGTCCAAACCCCCCTGTCAAGGCACGCTCACCTAGAGAAGGTCACACAGGAACACACCCAGGTGGGTTTTGAATGTCTCTAGAGATAGAGACTCCACCACCTTTCTGGGCAGCTTGTTCTAGTACTCCATCACTCTTAAATCAAAGAAGTTCCTCCTCATCTTTAGATAGAACTTCCCATGTTAGCGTTTGTCGCATTCCTTGTTCAGAAGACAACAGGGCAAGAAGTAAAAGCTCAACATCTGAATTTTTTTACAAAGAATAAAGACATTATCATGGTGTTAGAGTGTTCAATTTCACCTGTAAAAAAAAAAATAATCTATTTTTTGAAAATTTGTATGATCTTGGTAGTCATGGTACCACCACAGCACTAATTCAGAAGAATCAAATTTAATTTAAATTAAAATAATTTCACTCTAGGGCTGGTGGAGTTCCCCAGATGATCAAAGTGTGGGAAAACCAGGGACTTCCCTTCTGTTATGGGACATCATACCATGTTGCTGCCTTTCTGTGTGACTGTCTCCTGTGGGAGTGAATATGGCAGCATGGCTTCTTGATGTCACTACAAGGATACAGCTATGGGACACTGTCTACCTTGGATAGCTTAAATAGCTTGACCATTACATGCAGAAGAAGGCTCCCTAGGTCACCTGCTCTGGAGAAAAGGTTTGCTGTAAGAAGTGAATTTATGTGACAACAGTGACTATAATGCAATCCTAGAATCATGGAATCACAGACTGGTTTGGGTTGAAGAAACTTTCAATGTCATCTAATCAAACCCCTCTGCAGTCAGCATGGACACCTGCAAATAGAGAAGGTTGCTCTGAGCCCCAAATGACCTGATCTTGAATGGTTACAGGAATGGGGCCCCTACCAGCTCTCTGGGCAAACTGGGAGAGGGTCTCACCACCCTCACACTGAGGAACATCTTCATTCTCTTTAGTCTAGGTCTCCTTCTTTTAGTTTGAAATCATCATGCCTTGTCCTGTCACAACAGGCCCTGCTAAAAAGATAGCCCCAGCTTTCTTCTAGATTACTTTCAAGTCCTGAAAGTCCACCAGAAGGTCCCTCTGGAGCCTTCTCTTCTCCAGCCTGAACAACTCCAATTCTCAGCTTGGCCACTCAGCAGAGGGCTTCCAGTGCTCCCATCTTGCTGTGGTCTCCTCTGGACCTGCTTCAACAGGTCCATGTCTCTCTGGGCACAGATTTTATTTTTAGCAATATCTAAAGGGCTGGGGGCAAGAGGATGGGGCCAGACTTCTCAGTGGTGCCTAGTGACAGGACAAGGGGCAATGGGCACAATGTGGAACCCAGGAGGTTCCATCAGGAGCAACCTGTGGACTTGGAGGGTGCTGGAGCCCTGGAGTAGGCTTCCCAGAGAGGCTGTGGAGTCTCCTTCTCTGGAGAGATTTCATACCCACCCGGTCATTGTGATCCTGGGCACCCTGCAGTGCATGACTCTGTTTTAGCAGGGGGTGTTGGACTGGATGATCTCCAGAAGTCTCTTCCTAACCCCACCATGCTGGGACTGTGAGATATTAAGGCAGATGCAGAGAAGAAATTGTGTGTGTCTCACTTGCCCTGAAGAGTTACCCAACACTGAATTGCACGAGTCACCATTAGCAGAGGCTGCATCTTGACCTGGCCAGTTTGCCAGGGCAGCTCTTGGCTTTCACACACAGGATCTTGGAAGGGTTTTTCCTAGAGTGTTTATTTTTATCTTTGTCCATCTGGATGGATTCTCAGCTCAGGCCTTTTCCTCCTTTAAGCTCTGGTGAGCTTTGCTGGTTAATTTACTGACTCCTGATGGAGCAAATGATGATTTTATAGAGATCTGGAGCTCATCAAGGCCAACTTTCAGGAGATTATTCTGGGTTTCATATTTAAGTGTTTATGTGGCAGCTGTAAAATATTCATCCTTTCCTTTGTTCATACCTTCTCAGAGTTATTTGTGACATAATCACAGAATGGTTTGGTTGGAAAAGACTTCAAAGATTATCTAGTTCCAACCCCCGTGCCATAGGCAGGGACACCTCCCACTAGACCAGGTTGCTCAAGGCCTCATCCAACATGGCCTTGAACACTTCCAGTGATTTGATCTCTTCTTCACTGTAGATATCGATGCCAGACCATGGGACTTCCAGGCTGAAGAGTGTACCCTGAGAGCCAACATTGAAGCTTTCAACAGTCGGAGATATGACAAACCTCAAGACTCAGAGTTTGCGCCAGTGGACAACTGCCTGCAGAGTGTCTTGGGACAGAGGCTGGAGCTCCCTGAGGACTTCCACTACTCCTACGAGCTCTGGCTGGAGCGGGAGGTGTTTTCCCAGCCCATCCGCTGGGAAGAGCTGCTAAACTATCAGTGAGAGCAGCACCTTCTCCTGCTCTCTGTCCCACCTCAATATGGACTCCAGGTGCTACAGGCCGAGGAAAGGAAGACTATGTTGTATCTGGGTGTTCTACAGCCTTTCCAAACAGACCAAGCTTCTTTGTATCTACCAAGACACCCTCCAGTATGCAACTGCCATCTTCTTGGAGGCCATCCCTTTCCTGTGACTTCTTGGGACTTGGAGAGGCCAGGGAGCAGGTTCCAGTGTCAAAAGTGAGCTTGTCTGGTCTTGACTGCAGACTGACACTGGTGTCTGAGAGCTCTGAGACCAGGTCTGTCTCCTAGCTCAGTTCCACATTTATGTTCTCAGTGTCTCTCAGCTGTGGAAGGTTTTCATCTCTCCCGACAGCCCATGCCTGATGTGCCTGATGTGTTATTTATTCAGTGATGGGTCCTGATGTGCTTCAAACACCCTTTGCCATGATCAAGCTGCCCTGATGCTTCCCTCACAAAGCTGCAGACAACGCTGTCTCTGCCTGTGATGGTCTCAATAAGAGCTGCACAGTTGACTTGGCCAAAAGAGATGACATCAACTCTTGTCTCTGATGCAATTAGACAACCTGATTTACTAAGCTTTGCTTCCACAAATGAGGAGTTTTGCATCCTTCACCAGGAGTAGTAATCCCAGTGGATTTTCCCTGCTCCACTTCCCTCCACTACTCTGTTTCTTGACATGTTAGAGTACAATGGTATGAGCCATGTGGTGTTGGGAGCTGGAGAGGTGGTTGAACACCACACTGCTCTCCACATGATTGTTTCTGAAAGATAATTACCGGATTATTAGGTTTCCAGGTAGTTTCTTTCCTTGCTCTTTAGCTTTTCTAACCCTGGAGAAGGCACTAAATGCCACATTAAATAACCTTATCATTAGGAATGTTTGTGCCAGCTCTTGAAGCAGGGAGGAAAAGTGCTTTGGTTAACATTTTGTTGTCATCATATGAGGAAAAGTGGACACTGTGGTCTGTAGCTTTCAGAACAAAGACCTTATCGAGCTGTAAACATTCTGTTAGATCCATGCAAATGCTGCTCTTGGGGACAAAATGGCAGCTGAAGGCAGGCTGGATACCTTCACTGGATTGAGCTGCTGGATGAATCCTGGCCCTTTGGACTATGCACAGTGAGTCTCTTATCCTTGGCCAACATGAGGGTCTCGCTGCACAGGCAGGTTAGGCTTCGCAGAAATTTCATAGAATCATAGAATGGTTTGCCCCCTACTTGGAAGCATTCAAAGATGGGTTCAATGGAGCCTTGATCAGCTTTATCTAGTAGGAGGTGTCCCTGC
>WBNM01003407.1:0-24686 GCA_013399055.1 Ramphastos sulfuratus
GAGTTCTGTTGATATATATATTTGGTGGTTGTTTCCAGATCCTGTTATAACCTGTATATAGTTTCCTAACGTTGCAAAGAGCCTGTTACTATTGTTGTTATTAAATGGTGGTAGGGGGTGGTGCGAGTTCTGATTAATATTAATAAATTATATATTAATATTTTTATAATATCGTCTCGCAGTACCTAATTACCCCTCGCTGACACTGGGGCACTAGAAAAGAGGCGAACATTAATTCTGCCAAACAGTTTCACCAAGAGTCCTGGCGCTCTGAGACAACCAGAACGTGGGACCTTGTCCATAACAGATAGTAATTTTTCTCTTGCAGGGTAAAGAAAGCAAGCACACTAAATAACAGTCCCTTTGGTATTAACTAAAGCAAAATCTGTTATTTGATGTTACATATTTAAGACTGTTAGTGTGCAGTTCAACCCAACAAAAATCCAACAATACCTTCCTTTACTAAAATCTGATTTAGTTTCAGTAACTCCATAACATAAACACTCAAAATATAAAGATAATGATGCTCTGAAGAACTGTGGGGAGGAGTGGGAGGGAGCAGTCAATCTTTGTATGACAGATTTTAATCAGGTTTTTATAGCAGATTTTTTTTTTTTTTAGTCCAAGCTTTATAGAAATGTAATCATTATTATCATGACAAGTTAAACCAAATGCATTTCTACTGTTCTACAGTAAACCTAAAGCCTAGCANNNNTGAGTACCAAAGTACTCAAGTACTACTGCCTGAAATCCATGGAAATATTCTTAAAAGATATAAAGCACCATAGTAATAAGAACTTTTGACTAAAAGTTCCTTCTTTAGTATTTCCCATTAAATTCCATGCTGTAGTTGTTCTGAAGAGAAAAAAAAAAAAGTAATAAAAAAGGTACTCAAGTATCAAAGACAATTTTTAGTCTTCTCACAGTGAAAATGCAAAATGAGCAAGTGTCATTTATAAGCTAGATGGAATGCCCTAGATGTGTTGTGTTAGCTATGTGACTCTGCTGCTGAGGGTTCTGGGACTGACTTACTGTTTTACCACCCTACCGTAGCTGCCCTGCATGAAAGCAAAGCCACCTTTCTGCACCCAGCCATGAGCTCTAAGATATGTAGCTCCATCTCTGCCTCAGATATTTCCCACTGGTTCTTATCATCATCCCCATGATCTCAACATACCCTTTTCATCCTGCTTGGAGGAGTCTCAGGACATTATTATGAGATTGTCTCATCAAGAGACTTGTACCAGCCTAGCCATAAGTTCTTACTTGATCAGTGTATATGAGGTGTAATAGAAGAGACATAAAGATGTAAATGATAGGGAAGCCTTCAAACGCACAAATTACCAGTGAACATCTTATCTGTATAGGGTGAATGTGAGCTACATAAATACATAGAAATAGAAAGGAAAGAGACTGTAAATGGCTAGACAGAACCAAAACCATCAGCCCCCACATTTCTTTAATAAAATACTGACAGAAAACATACAGGTACAAAAAACTCTAAACATTTATTGGATACTATAGGAAACCGATGATGTCTAGACATTTAGAAAGGGATTTGTTACATCTTTTCAGAGTGGATAAACTACCAAACACACAGTATGGTAATTAAAACACCTAATTTGAGAAGTCTCTGAGATTTGGGAAGACATCACAATCACAGAAGGTTAGGGGCTGAGAGAAACCTTGAAAGATTGTCTAGTCCAACTCATCCTGCCAGAGAAGGATCACCTATAGCAAATCACACAGGAACACATCCAGGTGGGTCTTGAATATCTCCAGAGAGGGAGACTCTACAACCTCCCTGGGCAGCCTGTTTCAGTGTTCCATCACCCTCACAGCGGGGAAAGAAAAAAACCAACCAACCAAAGAAACAAAAAAACCAAAACAAAACAACAAAACAAAACCAAAAAAACCCACCCCCTTTCTCATGTTTACATGGAACTTCCTATGCCTCAGCTTCCACTCCCTTGTCCTGTTGTTGGGCATCACCAAGAAGGGCCTGACTACCTCCTCTTGGCACTCACCTTTTACATATTTATGAACATTAATGAAGTCACCTCTCAGTCCCCTCCAGGCTAAAGAGCCCCAGCTCCCTCAGTCTCCCCTTGTAAGGAAAACATTCCACTTCCTTAATCATTTTAGTGCCTCTGCACTGGACTTTCAAGCAGTTCCCTGAGGTCCTTCTTGAACTGAGGGGCCCAGAACTGGGCACAATATTCCAAATGTGTAGGAGAGACCATTTCATGCAGTCCCTAACCTTCTTGTTTTTACTGATCATCTAACCTTGGCCATGCATAGACACAGGGTATAGCACTAGATGGCCTCAGATGGCTAGGACTTCATATGAGAATTTTTACTTTAGATCTATGTAAAGGAGAACAGTAGTAAAAAAGGAAGAATTCTAACAGTGAATGTAAAAAACAGCAGAGTAGGATGAAGAAGGTAATTACAGCACAAGTCTGTGAGAGAAAACACAGTTTTGGATGCTGAATACATTTACCACTGCTAATGTCTCTTGCTGAATGTGAGTTACACAGGGCACATGTACCCTATTTCCACTACCAGTGAGTGAATAAGCCATTGTCAGGACCCTCAAGTGTTATACCATTATGTGGTGGCAAATGTGTCAACACAGAAAACTTGCTGTATTTATAGTTAGAAGCAGGAAAAATTGCCATAGGGTATTGTCTAAAAAGGCAATAAAATATTACACTGACACCAAAGGAAAGTGAATTTTGGATTTGAGTTGGTGTTTACTGAAAAAAACAGACAGACAGACAAAGGTAATTCCAATGCAAATCAGTCCTCAAATCAATGTCTGCTATGGGCAAGACAGAAGCACACATTGACTAGTTAACTCAATTTCCCACAGAGAAAAGATGTCTTACAGATCATCAGGTATTGGAATTACTAAAACCATAATTAGCTTCATAAGTGCCTTTATCTCATGATACATACCCTCCTGCCTGCATCAGAGACCAGAGCACAGTGCTTCTGAGCAAGGTGACCTTCACTTTTCTGCTGTCTCTTGCCTCTCCTGCACTCTACACATGCAGCTGCCCCGCTGAAGATATCAGAGGTCTTCCTAGTATTAGATCTGATTATCTTTTTCATTAACTTATCTCAGATTGCCACAAATGTTATTACTGCTTATGAACTAGCCTTTTGAAATCTAAAAGTGCAGTAATAGAGTTATATCCCATAACAACAAAAGCACGAGACAGCAATGCACAATGCAATAGAACAATTCTATTTCTCCTCCAGTATACCAGCCTTCAGTTGCAAACTCCTCATATTTCTGTATTACAGGGCAGAAGGAATAACCTGGTAGCAGAAAACATGATTTGTTAATATATTTTTAATAGACTATTCCACTTATTAGGATTTGTGGTGTAAGATAAACCATCACTCATACTTAGCAGGACAATACTGGTCCTAAAAATATTTCTGGTTTCAGAAAACAAATTAAATTTTAACCCAGAGACTGATTTACTCCAGATTCATAATAGAAGTAGCAATTTGCCCTACCAATGTTACTACCAAGCTTACCCATGGCAGGAGTCTGGTAGTCATTAACAGTGCTACACACCAAAGTCATGCTGCGTGGGTGAGTCTTCAGGAACTTGCTGAAACTTTTAGCTTCACTACTGAGATTCTGAGTACACCACTGGACTTACATGGAAAGAAAACCAAACTAACACTCTGCAGATAACTCAGACCTTGAAAGTCATTTGCTCCAACTATGGGGATATATGAACAATAAAGACAAAATATTATTTTTCCATAAACACTTCTAGGCATAGACTTATATCAGGGTCTGTTAAAACCCACTTTATTCTGTGACCTACCTTTGATGCAAGCCCATGAGGAAAAGTAAGAAAAATATAAAATGTCATTGCTGAATGGCCACTGAGTAGATAGGAGAGCACAGCCTAACCAAGCTTGTTATAACTTCTCCAGAGTAGTGGTGTTTAGGAATGACGAAGAGTAGCAATGGCCTCCTCCTAATAGCCAGCAAGCTGAGAGTAGTCTTGTGCTGGTTCGAGGCTAATTGGAATATTTTAATGAAAAAAAAATAATCACCTTGCACAGTAAGGCAGTGTGATGTTTTGGGAGTTCCCCACCCACCTCACACAATGAAAATCACCCAGACTAGACTCAGCTGGCTGGAAGTTAAGGAATGAAGCTATATTTACAGCTTAACACAATTTGCAAGCAGATATATACACTATATACACAAATATTTACAGAAATATATAAGTTAAAGGTAATACAGAAACACACTACCCCTCCCAGAAATTAGAGTCCCCATGAGGGGCTCCCAATCACCCTTCCATCTTCTTTCCACCACTCTACCTTATTCCAGGGTCTGCCTTACATGCAAGGTGAGTTTGGAGGACCAGCAAGGGTGGTTAGAAGCAAAGTGATTAATTGGTTCAACAGCATAAGCCCAGAAGACACACCAACTCCAACAGAGAGAGATTCTCTGTGTTATCTATGTTTGTGTCCTTGTTTTTATACATCTCAGCAAGCCTCTGAGTGAAGCAGACATCACCATTGTTTTCTTTTCACAGCCTATAATCTAATTTTTTTAATTAAAATAGTCCAATTAGCCTCAAACCGGCACAGGCTGGCCCTGGGATAAGGGGGAAGAAATATTGCTATTGTCTTTTTGACATGAAGAAATATTGGGGGGGTGGGGGGAAAGGAAAAAAACAAATCTCTTACTTTTCAGAGGTGAATTTTTAATTCCAGCTGCTAATACACATTTTCTGTGTGCTTACAGAGAGGGAAATTGGGTTTTTTGTTCCATACTGTTATGACAGGACAGCTGAATGGCAGCATGTAGCATTTAAAATCAGCACTTCAAAGCCTCAGCTGTTCCTGGAATAGCTATTCCTATTACTTCTCTTCTTATTTGCACCAAATCAAAACACGGCTAGCTTATTTGAAGAGTCTCTTAGCTGATTAAATCTGAGCCTCTAAAACAACTTCATCTAGGAAAACAGTTTCTAGCTATGAACATGAAGGAAGCCTTGAATTCCTATGTAATCATAAATAGCACTGTTCAAAGGATTTGGGCTTTTTTGTTGTTGGTTGTTGTTTTGTTTTTTCACTTTCTTCCTTACATGCTTTGAATGAGTTTCATCTTCCAGTCTTCTGAAGAAATCCATCACAAGGCTGAAGCCTTGTCCTTACCACTGAGGGTAACACAGCCTCCTCTGTTTCAGGGCCTGCTCATCTGTAGCTCAAATCCTCCCTCTCCACCTTCTCTCCTACACAGGGGCTACCTTGCTGTCTACAGTGTTGCCTGGGCAGTGAATTAGACACACAGCCTCCTTGCCCAGCCTAATAGCAAGCGTTTCACTTTCTGTGCTGTCCCTGAGGAGCCTTTGCAACCTCCTGGAAATGCCTCAAATCAAAAATCTCTCCTCCATTCTGATCAGTAGCATCAGTGGCCAAGCATCACCTGTCACTTATTCTGGTTCGGCTGTTCCAGTATTTCCCTCTCCTTTCCTCCAATGTTTGTTGCTTGTCCAGGGAAGATGGAAAATCAAGATGACCACAACCATCAAGTGCAGATCAAGCACATATGCTGACTCAGCTCCCAGGTAAACTACAGAGTCATCAGACACTGTTAAAGACATTTTTAGAGTGTCTGATAATGTCAAATTTCTTGGTATCCGGGGGGNACTGCAAGTGGTGTAAGTGACCACACAAACCTTCTCTACCAGTAAAAATGTTTGCTTATGCTAGTTGCCTTTAAAGTGTTCCAGTTTTGCCTGTTCCCTGTATGTATACATTTCCAAACCGTGCGTTTCTGAACCTTGTATCTAAGTTTTGTGGCAAGATTTAATGTTAATAAACAGTTTTCATAGTTATTAACAATCTCTGCCTGGATATTAAAATTGATATCATTATTGATTGTGAATCATTTCATTACAGCATGCTCCACATGGGCCCTGAGGCTAGAAAGCCACATACCAGAGAACCCAGGTCTACAGATATCCTCCTCTATTCCATCACCTTTTTAAAGAGCAACCCTGAGAACATCAAGAATTCAAAGGACCTCCGCAAAGAACCTGGCAAAGTTATTTTCGACCTTTTCCCTAAGGCCAGAAAAAAAAAGATTTTTCCCCCAAATCACTGACCTAAGACATCAGGAGGTGCAGAGCTCTCATCCAACTCTACTGTTACTTCCAATCCATGTGTAAATATTTATCTCATAACCTGTCACATCAGCTAATGCGCAAACTGCTCCTCTTAGGTTGCAGTCTCCACCACCTGACCACTTTCCAGGGAGTAATTAACACACACCATCTTCCCACAGAGAGAAAAAAGCTGCAGCTTTCCCTGGCTGGTCTGAGAAAGGGCAGCATTTCCCACAATGACACTTAGCTCAGTGCCCCAGCACTGTTTAAACAATTTGCTTCACTCAGCCTACACTTCTTCACAGACAATGGCTCTCTGAAATGAAACAATATTGGTGGACTGTAAGAAAAATAATCATGGCACAATTAAACTTTTTGAGGTTTGCAACTCCAATAGCCAGACAGAGTTTACATGTGGGTTCTCCAGTGGGCTTAGATCTCTTCAACCTGAGGAGAAACTTCTTTACAGTGAGCGTGATGGAGCACCGGAATAGGCTGCCCAGAGAAGTTGTGGGGTCTTCTTCTCTGGAGACTTTCAGAACCCACCTGGATGTGTTCCTGTGTGGACTATCTTACGTGATTCTTTGGCAGGATGGTTGGACTCGATGATCTCTGGAGGTGCCTTCCAACCGGTGATTTTCTGTGATTCTGATTTCAGCATATGGAGTTTGGAAATGGTCTTGGCCAATTTCTTTCCTTGGGATATAATAATTTTAAGAGCTCAGACTAATTACATAGGCAAAACCCATTCCACATCCCACTGTGAAACTCTTCCCTTCCTTGTCTCATTAAAACAATATAAAAGCTCAGGCCGTGACAGCCATTTAGAAAAGACCTACTTTCTGACTGAAAAAAACCAAAAAAAAACCCCAACCAAACAAACAACATTAAGATTATCTCATTCCTTCTAAAATGGGAACATGGCCCCTGACATCAGAGGAAAAGTTCACAAAGGGAAATAATCAGTGTTATGTGAAAGATCAGGCGTATCTCATGTTGTCACACCACAAATATGTCTGTAGCCATTGGTATGAGGAAGGGGAGGCTCAGACTCCATAGAGGTTATTTTACTTTAAAAATTTTATTTATGAACATATATTTAAAAAACACCGTGACTGAGTAAACTCAGAGATCCAGGCATTCTGCCAGCATCCTTACCCTCACCTTGCAGTGTGTCAAATATAGTAACTAAACAGGCTTCTTTCTTCTGTGATGTCCCCAGATTATCTTCTAGCAACAACAGAATCTCTGTTTACTGCAGTTTAATGAGTTAAGTTCAGTTTGGGACAGCTCTGAATGTACAGATGATGCTCATTTATAGATTGCCCAGGTGCTGCCCCAAGACCAAGTATCTTCTCACCATCTATCAATCATATCTTACCTTGCAACTGGTGCACTGCAGGCCATTACAGTTAATCAATGCTGGAGCATCTCCTGTGTCCAAAAAGATAAGAAAGCTCATTTTTCAATATTGACTGCAACAGTTTGCTTTTCAGCATGATTTCACTCCGAAATTAAAAAATAATTAGGATCTATATGCTACTTTCTCTGTGCTATGGATTTCCCCCCGCCCCTGCCAACTGTGAGGTAGGTAGTCTGTCATCATGTAACATGCTTTGCCACCAGGTACACACACAGAAAGCATCCTGCTGGATTTTTGTACCTTAACAACCCAGTTGCTTATTTTAGTCAGGTTCTTCTCAGTAAATGAAAAAAGTATCAGGGTTTTATCTGCAAAACCAGGCAGGGGTCCTGTCCTAGCCCTGTTGTTAATTGAGCTGACCTCTGAGTAGCTTTGCCTCACATTCAGTGTCAGATGCCTTTGAAGCTGTGCTGACAGCAAAAATAGAGTTGGTATGTGACCAGCACTCGGATATTTCCTCTCCTCATCCAATGCCTTATTATGCAAGGCTCTGAGGGATGTAGCTGTACAACTAACAATCTGTGAAAGCATATTTCCCCAGCGGTTCCTTTCAAGCAGCATGAAAGTGTCAGTTGAGGACAGAAGCTGGCATTATGCTACTGTCATGACTGAATCACAAAAGGAGCTCTGCTGTTAACCATTCAACAGTCTGAACATATCGTACAGCACTGCCCTGTCTGGTTTCTGCTGAGGAATTTTTCTTATTAGAGAAAGTCCAGAGAGCTAACTGTCCAGCAAAACTGTGGGATAAGCCTCTGAACAGACTTCAGGTGGTCCAGCTGTTCCAGCATCCTGGCAGCAGTTGCACAAAATGCTTCAAATGATGCTAAATCCTCATCTCCTTCAAAACCAGGTCCTTTCATGACAGTGAACCGCAGGTAAATGACCTCTGAAAATGTCAGCCTTCCCTTCAGACAGCAAGGGCTTGAATTACTATGACCCTTTCATTGATGAGCTTTTGCTAGTAGATAGCATAAGGAAAGGTTTCATTTCCATACTGTTCATTACATTTGTATCAAACTCTCCCATGAATATGGTGACAACATGCTGACACAGGCTGACAACAGCAGTACATAGCCCAGGGGAAGGCAGCAAGTTCAGACCTCCCAGAGACAAGTTTCTCTTACACAATGACATCTTCTGTGAACTGCTTGGCAGCAAGCAGTTCCAATCATTTACTGATAGCCTGCTCATCTTCTCCATTCTCCCATGCTATCCTGCTTCTTCATACTCCTTTTGTTCCAATCCATCCTTCTCTCCTCTCTGCTTTCCCTTTTCTGCCACCTCACTCCATAACACATTCTCCTTTTCAGCCTCCATCATACATTCAAATACTCTTTAACAGCACAAACATTGCCTTCCCTTCCAATTAGGGCATGAGTCAGTGAAATCCTAACCAGAGCTGCCTGGGTGTTGGCAGAGCAGCTCACCTTCTGGCAGTCACCACTCACACCACAGGTGCCTTCCAGGAAGCACTGCAGATTTCTCACCGCTGCAGTGTCTAGCAGAAGACCTCCAAGCAAAAGAAGGAAGACAGCATGAAATGCCTCTTCTGTGATCAATTCCCCATTAAACCCACTCCATAATTCGATAGGGTAAATTAACAGTGACATTCAGGATGAGGTCAGGCCAACTTAAGGCAAATTCGCTTGTGACTGTTAATGTGGGGACCTCTATTGGTTTCAGAAGGAATTATTCTAACATCGTGCCGCTAACGGTTGTGTTTCTGGGAGACAAACACAGACAATCTCTCTGATCATCCTCTAATGTAAGGCATGAGGAAATTCAGGTTCTGTGACATTTCAGAGAACGCTTTTAGGAAACACAGTTCTCTAATAGAAGTGGAACGTTCTCATTGGTAATTTAAATGGAATCTGTAAGATATAACAGAGACATCTTCATTTAGAGTTACATGCACAGTGACACATACAGCTATACAGCCTATCATGCAAAGCCCTGAACAGTCTTGATGAACACTTTAATAACCAAAAAAACTCTCCACAGAAGACCATACAACTGTCACTGAAATGTGACAGAAATAAAGGACATTTTATGGACGTTTTGTGTTCTACTCACAAAGTTCAAGAAGCAAATTAACTTACCTTACTTCTGAGAGCAGCGTCACCAGTTCCAGAGGTAGGTAGCAGCACAAAGCAAACAAGGTTGGGACCTCTTTGTATACCGTGCTTCTCAGAATACACATTTCAGATATAATTGCCCTCTTGGAAGAGTTAAGAGTCTCTGTCCCTTTCTAAATGTGGCACAGTAAAAACATTGTTCTGTCTCTCACTAGCAAGTACAGTTCAGTAACTGAAAAGTCATTTTAAATTCTAAGTCAAAGTAATTTGATTTGCAGGAAATGACATTTAATTCTTAATGCAAATGTCATTGTGAGGTGTGGCTGGACTATCACACAGTCCATGAAATAGGCGAGAGCACATGCTTCAATGTGCCTCAGTCAGTCTGTGATAGCTTTCATAAAAACAAGGGAAATAATTTGTTGCTTTGTTGGTTATTTTTTTCCTGGAAACCACTACCCTCTGAATGTAATGTCTGTGTGAAAGCTGAAATGAGAGGTGTAATTCAACATAAGGAATAACTGCACTCCAAACAGTTTGAGCTATTGCTTACAGACTTGCAGTCAATGTGCACCTCTGTGACAGCCCAGACCTGCTGGTCTGCGCTTCACAAGACTTGGCCCTTTCTACCATTCCAATTTTACCTCTAGACCATGAATAACTTCCTTCTGATCACCAACATGTCTGAAGGTATGGGTTTATGACCCTAAACAGGACCCAGAAGTTCACATACAAGGGGTAAAGTCAGACAAAAATTGCCCTGTTTGAAGAGTACTGCCTAAGGCAATGTTTTGACAAGTGAAACTGGCACTGACCCTGCTATGCTCAGCCAGGACTTTCCTACTCCCTCCCTGTAAAGCATTCCTTGTGCATTAGCCCTTACTCTGTCACACAAGGTTAGTGATGCTTCACTGCTGTTGTATGTACACTTTCCCACCTATTTTTGGTTCTACTATGGCACCAATTCCAGTAGTAAATAAGGTCCACATTGCAGTCTGTTTATCCACCCTTAACTCTGTGAGCTAGGAAAATATCATTACAGTAACAGCACATGGAGGGGAGGGAGGCTAAGCTGAGGCACAGTAGAGACTAAATGCCTGCCTTCCCATGTAAGCACCTAGTCTATGCTCCCTGTCTATGCTCTAAGATAAAAGATGCTGTATAATGTGCCTGTAAAGTCCTCCTGTCTGAGCACAGATTTTCACTTGAGAACTGTGTGGTGTGTTCCCATAGACCAGTCAGAGAAAAGGGCACCATCAGGGTGCTGAACTCTCAGAGATCGTCTCTTCAGCTTCAGGAGGTATTACAATATTTAGTCATGGCTATAAGTGCAGGTGACACCAATTTTTAGAAAAGCACCAGAAGAGATATGGGTGTCATATTTTTTTGTTTAAGACCGTGACAGACTTAGATAATTTTACCTTTTTTTTTTTCTTAAAAAAAAAAAAAGGCAGTAAAATAATAACACTCTTGCTGAATTGGAGAGGAATACAGAAATTTTGTATTTAAAGATATGGCATACACGAATCCTTAACACCTAATACAGATACAGGATACATGGAATTCCCCCCAAACCTTCCCCCCAGCCAAGCTAAACCACCCAAACCCCAGTGCTCTTTTTCTCCTCCCACCATTCTCTCCCATTTAGGCTCAAGCAGGCCTGAATTGTGCAGCTTGAGATCTGCTGCAGCTGTGGCCTTGAAGGCCACAGGTAGGTTTACTTCTACATAGTTACATAGATAAAGAGTCCCTCCAGAGACCCAAAAAGAAGAGAGAGGAGAGAATTGATTTTGCTGCTCTCTTATAAAGTGTCAGCAGGATTATGGGATTGAATAATAAAATTACAATATCTGGGGACGCCCAAATTTCTCCCCTGAGATGAACTTGTCTCTGTGGTCCTCTTAAGGGAACCTGGGACCCCCTCAACCCACCACAATGGGAAAGGTAGCCTGACCTTTGCACCTGAGCACTTACAGAATCACAGAAAAAGTGGAAGTTGTAGTAAGGATTAAAATTAGTGGGCATCTAGAGAAGTACAACCTGCTTGTGATGATGACACCAGGAAAAGTTAGTATGGCTTTTATAATGAGAAGATCTGACTTGCTTTCCTTGGAGATCTGCAAAAGGATCAATAGCTCTGTGGACCTGGTTGACATGGACTGTCTTGATCTTCAAAAAGTTCTGCTAAAGTATTAGAAGAAACCAAGCAGCTATGGAGGGTCCTGGCACAGCTGGGAAATGCAGTAGCAGTGTTTTCTCAATGGAGGACAAACAAAAGTTCAAGAAGGGTCTCTGCTGGGATCTGTGCTGTTCAGTGCATTTGCAGACAGTTTGGAAAAGAGTGAAGTGAGAAAGCTTACCAAAAATACAATGTTATTCAGGGTAGCAAGGACTAGCCACTAACTATGAAGAATTGCAGAGAAATCATATATGACTGAGCAAGAAAACTCCACAAAAGATCTATAGCAGAACTGGCAAGTGTTCAGATAAAGACAGAACAGATGATGGAAGATAGGGAAAGCTGCAGTACAAAGAACAAATCAATTAAGTAAGATACAGCATTCTGTGAAAGAGCTGACTTCTGGATATGTGAAAACTAACTGGGTGTAGGGAGGGTGGGTAAAGGCTGGTTGTCCACTTCTGTAGCAATACGAGTATTAGGCAGCATAAATCAAACTTGGATTGTAGGAGCCAAGTTCAAAACAATGAAAAAAAAAAGAGGCATCAGGAACTCCTTGACTGCAGGTTGCTATAAGTTTCTGTGGCTTCAAGGGGCGCTTGGACACATTCTCAGACAATGAAACTGCCCAGGGACCACATCTATCCTTGAAGGCTTTGAGCTCAAAAGGTGAAGGCTGGCAGACCATCAAGTATCACATATACTTGTCTTGCCAGACTCTTCTATAGGTCTTTAACTATAGACAATGTTAGAAACAGCACTCTAGCCATCATCAATGTCATCTTCTAAAAGCACTAAGATCTCTTCTACAATGAGCCAACATCTTCATGGATTAATTCACATTTAGGGTTCTGTGTTAACTCTGCCATTTTCCTTTGTTCCTTACATTTTACAATTCTGGTTCAACTGCACGTTTTAAAAAAGTTCACAGCTCTCTTCATGGCAGAGGCAAGCTTGGCTACCCCTCCCAGGTTCAGAAATAACAGCACAAACACAGAAGAGCACAACCATATTTTTGACCTAACTCAGAGCTTCCTGGCTACTCTTATCACGATGCTAAGTCTTTGCAGCAGCAATAAAGCTCTATGTACAGTTCAGTAAAAAAAAAGACCTTACAACTGGAATATCTTGGCATTGTGACATGTCCCAGGGATGCAAAAATTCTTAGAGATGATTTGTGAGCTCTATTTCAGTCATTCTCCTTGGGTACAGATAGAAAAGAGGAAGAAACACAGTTGAAACATGATGCTATTTTACATAAGCATTTTGAGATCTGATGGGGGGGGGGAAAAAGAAAAAAAAAATTTAAAAAAAGTGGTAGTAGGAGTCCAATTATGATACAGTGCTGAGTAAGGCCTGTGTGTACTTCATTGATTTTTTTCCACTACATTGCTGCCTGGATTCTCTAGCAAATCAGTATGGCAGTCAGGGGAGAAACTGTACTGCAGCAATAAGAAAAGGAAAAGAAGGCTGTCATTTTCTATTTGCACATTTCTAATACACAAGGAGAGATACCATAGAGGTTAGCCCCTAAAGCAGAGCTCACTAGGTATATTTGATTCCCATCTCGCAAACTTCATAGGGAAGATAGACAAAATAGCACTGGGCAGTTTCTGCAGGAGCAGTTGCAATTAGAAGACATATTGTTCCTGCTAAGCAGCAGCATCTCACCATTTTCCCCTAAAAAAAAAAAAAAAAAAAAAAAAAAAAAAAAAAAAAAAAATTAAAATACCTTGAGGCAGTTACAGGTAACAATTGCAGAAGAGAATCATTTAGGTTGGAAATGTCCCTTAAAACTGAGTCCAGCTAGCACTGGCAAGTTCAGTGCTAAACCACATCACTAAGTGCCACATCTACAGATCTTTTTAATACCTCCAGGAACGGTGACTTAAAGTGACACAATGCCCAGGTCTTCCTGGGGTGCTCCCTGCATAGTTCTGGTTGTGTTTTCCCAGCTCTGCCTTCTCTGCTCTAAAAGCCCTCTTTCTTCCTCCTTTCTTCCTCATGCACTTTATCAGCAGAAACAGGGGAAAGGACAGAGGGGGACTGAAGTATTATTTTGGACTCTTGAATGCTGAGCCACACTTTAAAATTGCCCACATAAATGCAGAGAGGTTTGTTCCCCATTCCCCTTCCTTCACATAGCATTAACAAGCCATTCCATTCTCAGTAAAAGTAATGAAGTTGCTTTCCTGGTGGTTGATTACATACAGCCCCAGTATACCACCTTCAGACGGAATCAAAGAATCATTCATGTTGGAAAAGACCCTTGGGATCACCAAGTCCAACCATTAACCCTACTCTACAAAGTTCACCCTAAACCATATCCCCAAGCACATCTAAACAACCTTTAAACACATCCAGGGTTGGTGACTCAACCACCTCCTTGGGTACACCATTCCAATGTCTGACTACTTTTTCTGTGAATTTTTTTTCCTAATATCCAGTCTAATCCTCCTCTGTTGCAGTTTGAGGCCATTCTCGCTTGTTCTATCATTAATTACCTATGAGAAGAGACCAGCACCAACCTCTCCACAATATCCATTTAGGTACAGAGAGCAACAAGGTTTCTCCTTAGCCTCCTCTTCTTCAAACTAAACAGTCCCAGCTCCTTCAGTCACTCCTCATGAGATTTATTCTCCAGGCCCTTCACCAGCTTCATTGCCCTCTTCTGCACTGTCTCCAGCACTCAACATCCCTCTTATATTATACATAATACTCAAGGTGTGGCCTCGCCAGTGCTGAGTACAGCAGGAAATTGCCTCCCTACTCCTACTGGACATGGCATTTCTAAAACAAGCCATGATGTCATTGGCTTTCTTGGCCAGTTTGGCACACTGCTTGCTCATATTCAGCCACTTGTCAATTAGAATCCCCAGGTCCCTTTCTGCTAGATGGCTTTTCAGCCACGTTTCCCCAAGACTGTGGTGCTGCATGTGGTTATTGTGGTCCAAGTGTAGGACCTAGCACTCAGCTGTGTTGTGGCTCATACTGTTAACACTTGCCCATTGATCCAATCTGTCCAGGTCTCTCTGGAGAGCCTCCCTACTGTGGTCCCCCTTCTGCAATGACTCCCAGAGCCTCTCCACACCTTCCTGGCTATATCCACATCCTGCTGCCTCATCCTGTTCACCTCTGGCATCTGAACCAAAGGTGGCATCTGCACCAAAGGTGGCATCTGCTGAAAGGGGTTCAATGTCTGTGCACTGCACACCGAAGCTATTATATGCCTGCGGAACCTCTTCTTTCCTCCCATCCAGCCAAGTACCTTCACAAAACTTGGGCCAACTCAAAGTCTTTTGAAGTACCATGCCTCCACTGGGTTTGCTTAAGTGACCTGAGGGCTCAAAAAATACACCTGGTGGAGAAGAGACCTGCAGCCTAGAAAGACAGAGTAGCTGTGCAAGCTTCATTTCCTTGGAAAGTTTGGCTAACAGTCCCATCCTCTAGGGTTGGAGACCGCATTCAGCTAATCATTCAATATTTAGCATTCTGTCAATTTCTAAAGCCTATTGTTCCACAAACTTAAACATTTTCTGCTTTTTTGATGCTTGAATATACTCAGTTTAGACAAGGTCAGATTTTAGTGAGCAAGAGGAAATACAATCATTTTCCCTGTTTCCCCACTTACTTGCTTTTTAAAAATACCAGTGAAAATAGTATTCCCTAAAGGAGGCTTCAAGAAATACCTGAGGTCCTTTAGTGTGGATTTAAAGAACATATTGAAAAAGGAAGACATTTTTCATTTAGAAAAATGACACTTACAGAAAGAAATGTGCAAAGTTTTGAGGAATCAAGCCACATGCCCTTCAGGCCATGATTACACTTAACTTGCACTTAACTTCAGATGATGTCTGATTTACTCAAACAACTACTGTTTAACCTGGGTTCTGTTGGCAGAAGTTCCATGTAATTGAGAAAACATTTAGCTGCAGCCAACGGTCTGTATAATGTTTAACCAAGTATTAAGCAAATGAGGAAGTTTAATCCCTTTTTGATTGACAGAGGAAGCAAAGATCCACAAAAGAAGCACAGGTAAAATGTAATTAATGTCACTTTTACTCTTCGTTTCTTTTAAGTTTGTCTATTTTATTTTCATGACCAGTAGGCTTACTCTGTAGGAATGAGCCTGAAGTATAGCAAGTCGGACTAGATGGTTAAATCAAGGTCTTCTCAAATTCAAGTTTTCATAATTCCAGAAGACACAATTCTTGCTGCACTCAGGCAGTGCTGGGAAAGATTTGCATGCATATGGATCTCAAGCAACAGACTGCTTACCCTCCAACATGACAGTGTGAGCACCTGCTACCTTCACCAGAAACCAGGGGCTTGTTTTGAAAAGCCCAGAGCTCAGGTCAACGCCTGCACCTCACAAAATCTCAGTGGTGGCAATACATAACTGCCTCTTAAAACATCAAAAGTTTCCTCTGACTCATAAAGGAACTTACTTGTAAACATGGGTTGAACAATCACAAAAGCAGGGACAAAACCCTGAGGGCAGGGGATAAAAAAGTCAAACTGGCCTGAGATAAAAATACTTTATCTAATCACTGTGTCAGAGAGTGCAACCAGTAGGCAAGAAAAAAAAACACAAATGGGAGCTTTTCCCACATTCAGCACAAGAATTCAGACTATCATTGTACATTAGAAGCACAACTTGCTTCAATGCAGTTTCGGTGAGAGAGAGAAAACACCTTGGGTTTGTCTCTTTTGCAGAAATCTTCTTCCTCAGTCCAGCCTCCAGTCACCTAGAATGCATCCATGTGCACATTCCTCTGTCCTGAAATTGCTCTCTTCTGGTGCTGCAGCCATTTCTGGCAGGGGAAGGTCCACCCCATTGTGTGCAGACAAGCAGCAGAGCCCATGCCGGCTTCTTCAGCACAGCCTGCAGCAAGCAGATAGCTCCACTGAGTGCGTGGAAAGAGAGAACACAACGAGCAGTATCAAAGAAAGAGAGAACATTTACTGCAGAATAGAGATGAGTTTATACATCACTTTTGTCTGTGTGACCACAGTAAATGTGAATGTGATGGAAATATCACCAAGAGCTACAGGTATAGAGGGAAAATGGTGTCCAAAAGGCAGAATTAACTCTATTACTAGACACTTGGAGTTACCCTGAATTAATGACAATTCTGCAGTCCTCATTCAATGAAAATAAAATCATAAAATAAGCTTAACAAAGTAGCCATTAATATGCCATACATTGCCTCTGCAAAAGACAGTGTGAATGTAGTGCATGTAATAAGCTAGTCTAGACCAGGCTAGCTTTACACAAGCATACTCCTGCCCAGACATCTGCAGGTGTCTCTCCCTTAAGCCACCATTTAGCATGCTCATGAGTAATCACACTTGTAAGAGTGGGGGTTTTTTTGAAGGAACAAGGAAATTTGGTGACATATTGATGCTGCTGCAAGACCATATATACAGTGATGAAACATGTAATTTTTTGTTTCTACCCTGTAAAGCCAGAGGATGTGAAAAACAGTTTACAAAGATGTTCAGGTTGCACTGGAGTTCCTAAGATGTTAATAGCTGATAAAGACTGTAACTGTTAAGATAAACAAAGCTTAGCTAGTTGCCAACATCAGAGTCCAGCCAGGACACACACAATGAAAGAAATATTGAACTGATTCAAAATATGTGTTTCCTTCTATGTCTGCAAAAATTATGAGCACTGAGGTAAATTTCCATAAGACACATGTAATCATGGCCTTTAAGGCTCAGCCAGATATCTACACAAAGCTAAACATGAATGCTAAATGCAATGTTGAGGGGTAACAGCTCTGTTCTTAGAGTACAGGCTGGACTGCTTAGGAGGGAGGTCAGCAAACAGCTCAGGTTCTCTATAACAGATCTTTTGAGAAGCCATGCAAATTGTATCAGAAGTACTCTGAGAACTCCTGGGGGAGAAAAATAAAGAAAAAAAGAACAAAAAAAAAGTTTTAGTGAACAAGGTGAGGAAGCTGTTCCTTTCATCCGAGTTGGGGTAAGGGAAAGGAATAATGGTTTCCTACTCCCAAAGATTCAGCACATCCCTGCTCTGATGAATACTGAACTACAAAAGCTCCAAACAGTATCAGAAAGCAAGGACTAGTACCTGTGTCTCCTCTATTCCTAACTGGATAAATACACTTTTGCATCCAAAAGCTGCAGTTCTGGCATAAAACCATATGCAACTAGGACAACTATGAATTTTCAAACAATCAAAACATTTTGTTTCCAAATCGATATAGAACAAAAACAGGTTTCAAAAGCTGTCTTGAGGGTAATTGCTGCTGCACAGTAGTAATGAAGAGCAGAAAAACATAAGAACCTACAGAAACTTTGGCTGGGAAAAATGGGTGCTGTAGAGATGTCCATGAGTTATTACTGTAACTGGATTTTTTATGGGTGGCAGATATAGGAAGGAGGGAGTTGGTCCTTTGATAGCTTTTTGATGTTTCCTCTCTCAGCTGATGTTCTATTTCATATTGAATTCATACTGGATGCTTCAGTTCCTCTCTTTTCCTCTAAGTGTGCACACACAACTGAGTATCTACTAGACTTGCTTTCCTTCACCACTTCTCTTCAGCTTTTCTCTTCTGCTTTCAGTCCATTTTTGTTTCCTTCACTTCCTCTCTCCACCTCTTCTTTCCAACTTCTTTCCTTTTTTTTTGTTCCAGTTCTCTCTCTCTGATTATTGTTCTCTCCACCACTCGCTAGATTTTTCTCTCATAGTCTAAGATTTTAATTTATTATTTCTTTCATTTTTCCTAGCCTTTCCTGCCTTGATGTTTGCACCTCCCACCCTCAGTATTGCACACAGCGCACATCAGGAACACCTTTTACCCATGATGGGCTCCCTCATAATAAAAACTTTCAAGGTTTGGACTGATTCTGTTTTAAATGCATCTTTCAGAAGCAAGGGATGCAGATTTAAAAAAAAAAAAAAAAATCTTTGTTCCTTCTTTCTCTTTAGCCTTATCATCCATCAAAGCAACCAGCCCTTTATAAAACAAGCTGTGAGGGGAGTCTGTTGGCACAGAATCTGCTCTGTCTGGGAAGCTGCCAAGGGCTGCAAAAGCGGTGACAAACATCATGGGAGAGAGAAAGAGAGGAGGAAGCCATGCCCAGGGTCTCAGAAATAGGTTAGTATTACAAAAGGGAGGAAAGGCACAGAAATGTTTCAGAAAGAGTTAGTGTCTCTAATGCAAAGCCATCACATTTAGAAAGAGTGATTTAGAAATGATTGCTTTCCTCAGCAGCTCCCAGTCCAGAACTAACACCACTCCTCTCCCCTCCTTCAAGCCCCAAATACAACCAGCAGCTGCTGTTCAAATCTGTATAATGCTGACAGAGCAAGAATTCAGCATCAATCAAATTCTCTCCACTTAGAAAACACCCTTCTGTCAATAAGGATTTGTGAAAAGAGATGTAAAGAGTCTCCCAGAGGTAACCAATTTATAGTATTTAACTCTCTCAAACCACCTTTCGAGCATTCATCCAAAGTGCTACACACTGACATCCAGGGGGAAAGTGAGTAAGGCATGTTAGAGAGGTGATATTTGCATGCAAAGTACTATAAACCATTCAAAGCCATTCAGTTACATCTGCTCCTGGCTGGCAATCGTACATCTGTTCCCATGGCTACTTTTTCCATTCATGCTTCTTTCTTTTCAGTAGTTTGCTCTGCCCATTCAAAGTATCTTGGCTTCATTATGCTATGAACAGTTTGGCATCCACTGCCCAGCATCTGGCAAATGAGGACTTCAGCACTGATTGAAGTCTAGGATGTTGTAACTGTGCAGATAACTGGTGACAAGAGTTAACAGGCACAAACTTGAACATATGAAGTTCCATCTAAATATGAGGAGAAACTTCATTATTTTGAGGGTGGTAGAGCACTGGAACACACTGCCCAGAGATATGGTGGAGTCATCATCTCTCGAGTCATTCAAAACCCTCCTGCACAGCATCCTGTGCAACCTGCTCTAGGTGAGCCTGCTCTAGGTGAGCCTGCTCTCACAGAGAGTTTGAATTAGATGACCTCCAGAAGTCCCTTCCAACCCTTATCATTCCGTGGCTCTGTGAAACAGCACAGCATTTATGAATGAAAGAGGTGTTTAAAAAACAGAACCTGGAAGTACAAGAGCATTTAACTCCACATCCATTCTTTTACCTTTCCCTTTATCAAGGTGAAGAAAGAGGTTTGAATAAAGCACATTTTTAGTCTGTGCTTGGACAGTTGTCTGTGCTCTTTATCCCAGTTTATCAGTCAAAATGGTTTGCTCATTACTACTGTCAGTAGCAACTTCAAGTCAATTTGTCCCAGAGGAAAGGACTACATGAGTGAGATGAAGGTGGGGACACATACTTGCTGGAAATAAAATTCATAGTAAATTTAGTGTTCTCAGTTTTCTCAGAAAGCTATGTTGAACAAGCTCAGCATCCATAGAAGCTGCCCAAAGCACTGTAAGGCTGATTGTCTTTAAATAGGAGCAACCTAAAGGGTGATTTGGAAGACAATAAGATTTGAGCTCACTTTCCTCTCTACAAGTAAACTTAAGAATGTCGACACATGAAAAACAAATCAGGAGAATCTTTCAGGCCTTTCACCTCCTTCAGCAGTTCACAGAGATATCATCACCACGTTGCAGAACCCTGAAAAGGAGCACTAACTATGGCAGCACCTCAAGCAGGGACCTACGGATCAGATGATAACTAATTAATAGGATACTCCTGGTACACATAAGCATAGTCTGACAGTAAATCTACGTTCATGTGTCACATTCCTGTGGTTCTAAATATTCTCCCCTTCAAGTCTGAAAGACACAAGTCACTATGTCACCTCTGTCAGGTCTTGCCGTGGTTGCAGAGCCTCCAGCCAACAATGTTGAGAGCTGCAGAAGCTGAGTACTGAGTCCACAGAGCACTTGAATCCCAGATCTTGTTGCATCCAACTGGTTGTTCTCTTCATTATGGCACAGGTATGTATTACTGGACATATGGCATTTCTTTCTATCATTTACTTATTCCTAAGTGCTCCTTAATTTCCTGAAAACTGTCCCACTTCATACTGTCTGCCCTCTTCAGGCAAATGCTTCTTCAGCACAAGGACTGTTCACCAAGTTTAATAACCTACTTTCTCTTTCTCAGTGGCAAATCCCTAGCTGTTTCAATCAGGAATATGGTCTCTGCTCTTTTATAAAATATGCTGGATCCTTTTAAGCATCTCCTAACATAAATTTCTAAACGAATAACTCATTATATCATCTAACAATATTTCTTTTTTACACTAACTAGACTAACATTCATCCTGATTTCTATAATATTTAGACTATCTATTCCTTCAAATGTAGTTTGTACTTAAAACAGATCATTGTGCTTCTACATATTTAATGACTATGACTCATGTAACCTATTTCATCTGGGTTTTCTTTTTTGTCATTCAATTTTGATGCTGTTATTTTTGACTACCAAAAAAGCCTATTTTGGTGAAGAAAGAAACTGATTTTCCTGGACCTCACAAGCACATTAAGAAAAGTTACTGCTCATCCAGGTATACATGAATAATTCATAATGCAGCTTCATTTTTAGCACCATAATGTCAGCCCATTAATTTGCTAATCTATTTTTGCATTATTCATTTTCTTCTGATTGCAGAAATTCTGAAATAACACAGGGAAACATTGCAGCGATAGAAATTGTTAGAAATCAGAAACAAATCTTTGTCATTTATAACTAAACCAAGAACAGAGGCTCATTTTCCAACCTGTGATGTTTGACCTCGGGGCTAAACAAAGCTTGACCTTTTTAGCCCAATTTTTTGTGGCAACACAGATAATGCAATCATATTCTGTGTGTTAGCATGCATGTACTAAGGGTTTTTTAAACCCTCAGTCCAAATTCAGCCAAATTTTACCATAAAAAGCAAAATGCCCTTAAGCAGACTCAGTAATTTTCAGCTATTTCAAATTGCTTGAATATAGATAGCCACAATAAACAGCCACAGAGAAAAGAGGCCTTTCTTGTTCTAGTTGAATATGCATTTGATTGGAAACTAGAGAAGCCCTAAAAGAGAAGCTAAAAATGCCCCACTTATAAGAAAAGCTTGTTGAGCACTGCTTTTGATTCCAAAGTCAACTGTATGTATATTGGCAAGCATCAGCTCTGAAATATATTCACATAAAATAACACAAGCTACTACCTGGAAAGGTAATCCCAATGACAGATTTATCCTAGTGATCATCCTCCCCCTCTGATATTAGGTATTTCTGCTAAAATGTACAGAGACCACTCAGGCAGTTCATACCACTCCTGCAACATCCTGATCCACTGTAGCTGGATGTTCCAAGCAGCTGCTGCTGAAGAGAAAGTCAGGCAGGCCAAGGACTCCCAACAGGTCTCTTTTGTTGGTCATGTACCTTAAGCCATCAATTTATCCTGCAGTAAGAAAGAACTCAAATAAAGAGGCACGGCTTTGCAACCAAAGCAGTACTCCTACTGAAAAATGCTTGAAGATGCTTGTCTCTCACAGCACTACCTCAGAATTACACTGTGCAGAGATTTTCCTGCCCCCCACAGAAAAAACAAAACACAAAACAAAANAATCAAATAACATAACAATTTTAACAGATGCTGAAAGCTACACCTCCACCCTGCAGCTTTGCCCCTATTGGCTTCAATGGGCAATACTGTTGTGAACCTGAACAGGATCCTACTTTGGGTCAGTCAACACATAATTTTCCACACACATTGCACGGTGGGATCAGACTCAGAAGAGCCCCTGCCTGTGACATGAGGCCAGGTTTCTCTTAAGACCAAAATGTTCATTATTTGTACAGATTCTGCATATCTTTGGATTTTCTCTCAGTTATTTCTTGAAGAATAGCATATAATAAAAACGTGTAAGAGTGTTTGAAATGTAAATGATCCATATGGGTGTATATCTAATAAGAAGCAGTACTTCACTTGGGATGTGGCCCTGTAAGTCTCTATTTTGAAGAAACATTTAGGCTAAGAGAACTCTGGGAGGTGAAGGGGTTTTTATTGCTACTGTGTTGGTGCAATGGTACAAGCACAAGGCAAGTAAGTTGCCTTATGTTCCCTTCAGGGAAGCTGGAGCCAAGAAGTAGCATTACGAGGTCAATAGTGCCAAGCTAAATGCCTCTTCCTTGCAGTCTGGGCTCTTCCAGCTAAAAAACATCTCTGGTTTTCCTCCAAGCCACTATTAAAAACATATGCTTTGAGAAAGCATTTGCAAGAAGCTAAATGCAGCTCCACCATTAGGAGTTTTACACTTAGGCACCACATTTTTAAAGAGGACTGTTAAAATTGTGTAAAGAGTTAACCCTCCTGGGGGGGATGGTCTGAACCTGACGCCAGGTGTAATGGTTAGCCCACTTTCACTTCCTGTCTAGCCCCCTATAAAACACAGGAACTTCCAGTTGCTCACTCTTTTTTTCTTTTTTTTTTTTTTTCTTCCCTTNACTCAGGCAGTTCATACCACTCCTGCAACATCCTGATCCACTGTAGCTGGATGTTCCAAGCAGCTGCTGCTGAAGAGAAAGTCAGGCAGGCCAAGGACTCCCAACAGGTCTCTTTTGTTGGTCATGTACCTTAAGCCATCAATTTATCCTGCAGTAAGAAAGAACTCAAATAAAGAGGCACGGCTTTGCAACCAAAGCAGTACTCCTACTGAAAAATGCTTGAAGATGCTTGTCTCTCACAGCACTACCTCAGAATTACACTGTGCAGAGATTTTCCTGCCCCCCACAGAAAAAACAAAACACAAAACAAAAAAAACCCCAAAACCAAACCAAACCAAAACCCACAACAACACATTTCACCAAGAAGCCTTACAGAATACTCAAAAGCAGAGTGCTGGTAACTCCAAGTATTGTTTTCAAGAGGATGGGTAAGTACCAGCTTGACTGTTGCAATTGCACATTACTTATTTAGCAGCATCTCAGAGGAGACAAGACGTGTGTTCAAATTCAAACACGGCTGTAGCTGTATTCAGCAATTTTGGCAGCCACCCAAAGCTACCAGAAAGGACAAATAGACACATACTGTAATGCCAGCTGTGAAAACTTGTTGAAGGCATTGGGGTAGGTATCAACTGCATTTCATATCTGACCAAAAAAANCTCTATTTTGAAGAAACATTTAGGCTAAGAGAACTCTGGGAGGTGAAGGGGTTTTTATTGCTACTGTGTTGGTGCAATGGTACAAGCACAAGGCAAGTAAGTTGCCTTATGTTCCCTTCAGGGAAGCTGGAGCCAAGAAGTAGCATTACGAGGTCAATAGTGCCAAGCTAAATGCCTCTTCCTTGCAGTCTGGGCTCTTCCAGCTAAAAAACATCTCTGGTTTTCCTCCAAGCCACTATTAAAAACATATGCTTTGAGAAAGCATTTGCAAGAAGCTAAATGCAGCTCCACCATTAGGAGTTTTACACTTAGGCACCACATTTTTAAAGAGGACTGTTAAAATTGTGTAAAGAGTTAACCCTCCTGGGGGGGATGGTCTGAACCTGACGCCAGGTGTAATGGTTAGCCCACTTTCACTTCCTGTCTAGCCCCCTATAAAACACAGGAACTTCCAGTTGCTCACTCTTTTTTTCTTTTTTTTTTTTTTTCTTCCCTTCCTGCCAGATAGCAGCACCCTTGTTCCTGCTGTTCCTCTTTTACCACATGGCCACCCTACCACATAGTGGACCACCCCATCCTGAATCTACTTCCATCCATTACCATCAGTCTGGTTGTATATATATTTTTGTATCATAGAATCATAGAATTGTAAGGTTGGAAGGGACCTCAAGGATCATCTAGTTCCAACCCCCTGCCATAGGCAGGGACACCTCCCACTAGT
>WBNM01003407.1:26751-83771 GCA_013399055.1 Ramphastos sulfuratus
GTGGCAGAATGGAAAGTGGATTTTTTAGCTAAGTAGCATCTGTTGAGTTTAGACCAGAAACCCACATCTGAGGCATCCCAAAGGCAAGCTGAAGGTTAAACCAGAATATTTCCTCCTCCTAACTCCTTCTGCATGAACCAAGCCTGCAACATATTCAAAATCTGAACCAGAACTAACTTGCCACCACAGACAGGGTGGTAATCAGCTTTGCTTCATGGTAGCCTCTGAAAGAAGCAGGCAGCAAGCATCAGAGCTGCATCCACTACTCAGCACATCACACAGGGTGACACAACTGATGGCTGCCCAAAAGCCACAGTCCTGAGGCAGTCCCAGCCAAATACCAAAACTTCAGTGCTGGGCTGCTCTGAAAACCTGTCCTAGCGGTTTCTTAACTATTTAATTTGTCCTCTATAGTAAAACCAGCACCTAGGAAGAAAACCTTATCACTGATCAAAAGTGGAAATTTCACATTGGAAATTTCTTTCAATCATCTGCAACTTCTACTTAAATAATTTCAGATTTCTGAACGGCTACCTAGTGCCTTAAAGGGAGTGTCCTCCACAGAAAAGCAGTTGACACCACATTCAAGGGATGTATTGGGAATCTCTCTCTTGTCTTACCTCAGGTCAGAACAACTCTTTGGTTAAAGTCTGAAGATACGTGGGAGGGAAAAAGGAATATCTAGTGGTGGGGTGCTTTCTGTTCATGACGGGAGAAACTTCCTTAAAATACTGTGTTTGAAAAGGTTCAGTTGACCAAATCTCTGTGAAACACAGCAGGATTTGTCAGTTACCCTAAAAATGCCAGGCACAGCTAGTTAAGTAATATATATGCATTTTACAAGTATTTGAATCAGAGATAAAAAGTTAGTTTGCATAGAAACTTCTTTACTATATGGACACAGCATGTAGAAACAAAAGTAGTAGAACATTTTTTTATTATGACAGTTAGATACACAATTAATTTGTCCTCTGTAGTAAAACCAGCACCTAGGAAGAAAACCTTATCACTGATCAAAAGTGGAAATTTCACATTGGAAATTTCTTTCAATCATCTGCAACTTCTACTTAAATAATTTCAGATTTCTGAATGGCTATCTAGACCCTTAAAGAGAGTGTTCTCCACGGTTGACACCACACCTCACTTATATTCATCCTTCTGAACCTATACATGTAATGCATAACATGAACATAGCTCAGGGATGTGGTTTAGCACCAGACTTGGTAGAGTTAGATAACATTTAGATTTGATGATCTTTAATGTCTTTTCCAATCAAAACAATTCTACAATTTGAAATTACTCTTTATTGTATTTGGGGAAAGTACTGATTTTTCTCCAATTAGTAGGACCATTAGTAACTATTGTTAGTGGAGGAGGGTGAAATCCAGGGCCAAAGGAAGACAATGTTTTCATATAAATGAATGAAAGGGCTGAAGAGGAGGCAAAGGCAGAGTTTTCTTTCAGAGCTGTTTGGGACAGAGCTCATAGCTCTGTGCCAGCAAGCAGAAGTTCATCAGGAGAGTTGTGCTGGTTTGAGCTAATTGGAATATTTTAATAGAGAAAATTATATTATAGGCTGTGAAAAGGAAACAATGGTGATGTCTACTTCACTCATAGGCTTGCTGAGATGTTTAGGAATAAGAACTCAAAACAAAGATAAGTCAGTCGGGTTTGTCGTGTCGGGCTGTCTAGCAGCTTCTGGCTTCTCCTCTCTGACGATTAATTTCACTAACTACTTTTTCTTCTAACCCCCCTGGCTGATCCTCAGAATTCTTGTGCGTAAGGCAAACCTTGGGGTAAGGAACAGAGGTGGGGAGAAGGTGGAAGGGTGGTTGGGAGCCCCTCCTGGGGTCTCTGATTTCTGGGAGGGGTGTTGTGTTTCTGTATTACCTTTAACTTGTATATTTTTGTAAATATTCCTGTATATAATGTATATATTCTTGTATATTGTGCTGAGCTGTAAATAGAGCTTCATTCCTCAACTTCCAGCTGGCTGAGTCTAGTCTGGGTGTTTTTACAAAGTGCGGGGGGGCAGGGAACTCCCAAACCATCACAAGAGTTTAGCAAGGGAAAAAGCCTGGACATGTATTTGCACAGAGTCCAGCAGCCAGCAAAAGGTCACTCTCCAAGCAGACTTGCCAGAGCTTTGCCTGAAGGAGTCTCCAGTGCCTTTCCCACTCCACAGGGCACAGCATCCTTTTCCAGTCAGATTTTGTGTTATTGCTTTAACTCTAGTCTTAAAATGCAATAGATAACCTTTTAAAACAAAGCAACAACTGCTTTAGAATATAACGGAATGTGTTATATGCTTCTACTACTAGCCATATAGAGAAAGTCACTGTTGTTGATTCCAGAGCTTAGTTATTCCTACCAAAGATAATGTCCAGCTCAGGTCCTTGAAGGAGGCAAGGAATGAGACTGTGCAGAAGTTAACAGAAGATTTGACTGAGATGCAACTCATCCACGAAATAAAACACATGCTTGCTTTTGAATGGGTGTCTTTTTCAAGTACTCACAGAGAGCACAAGCCATCTCCAAGAAGCTTCATGCAAGTCTCACTTATTTTCCACTTAAGCCTCATGCTCACGCACATTGCACCTGGCATGAATTGATTGATGAAAAGAAAACAAAAACCTAACAGCCAAGCTAACAGAATAGTGGAGAATGTCTGAGTGCCCTGTCAGAGAGCCGTGGCATAGTAATTGTGGGGCTCATCCCCTGGCTCCAATGATTGTTCCACATGTCAAAACAGCATTTCAGAAAATGCTGATAGGAACTTACAAATAAAGAATATTAGCAGGGTTCTGCCACAGACATTTTCCTGCCTTGCAACACTGATTTCAAGAACTGCAAGTATTTGGAAAAGATTATCAGACAGTTCCAACCAAAATAATTCACTGTTTCTTTAAGAGCAGCCAGCTACCGTAATTAAGATGACAGCCTATTGCTAGCATTTAACTTATCCAATAATGTTATTGTCTATCAAATGTATTACACACTAAGTTCATCTTGAAGCCTGGCATACAAGATGGTCTTGCAGAACAACTCACACTAACTGTGAAAGGAACTACAGTCTCAATTATTTAGCGGTTGTCAACCCAATATACAGCTTGCATTACTTCAGCATGGGTATTTAAGTCTAAAGCACTGTGATGAAGAAAAATGCACTGAATAGGCAAACAAAGCAGCTTCAAAATGCAGCACCACATTTACAGAAACAAGTAAGATACAGGAACTTAAACAGAAGCTAAAGGTTACTAACAAGGTGCCACAACCTCTGTACCATTTCTTGTCAATTTAGCTGGCAGAATTTGCTGCAGAAGTTTGAGCACACCTCACCTATTTGTTTGTCTGAATGTGGTGATACATATAGAGATAGCATACTGTTCACTTATTGGACTGTGTTATCTCTCCTGAAGGAAAAGCCTCCATAGCCTGCTGCATGTCTCAAGGTCAGTGTATGGTGAGTTCTGAAAAGGCATCAGTCCTCGTGCAAAATCACTGGCTGTCCCCATTCCCTATACATCCACCACAGGTGCACACATGCTCTCCCTCCCCATCTCCTGTGGATCACAGCACTGGCTTGCTGCTTACTCCAGAGCTCTGTCTTACAGCACAGGCTGAGCCCCATACCCTGCACCAGCTCCCTTCTCTCTTGAGATTAAGATTCAAACCCTGACAACTGTTTCCTCTCTAACACAGACAGAAGCAAGCTTTGTATTGGAGCACATCTGGTTAAATCACACAGGATGGCATCAGTAGCAGGAGGGATTATGTCTGGAATTGCAATAGATCACCCAGAAGAGAATTTTGCAAAGTGCCAGTCTAGTGGTTTTATGAATGCAATCCACAGAGTTCCTCAAGTTCTTGCTTCTTCTAAGGCATGGTGTAAATCACTGCCATCTAGTTCAATGCACACACTGAAAGAAAAGGTCTATTTGTTTCTTACAGCACTGCCTGAAAAGCATTAGACTCCCGAGGGCTAAAGGAAGACATAATGCATTCATGCACAGAAGTATTGTAATGGGTGCTAATCAAAGCAAGAGTACAGATTGGGGACACTTCCTTGCCTGAAATCATTGAATGAACATCTTATTATAACACATGAATGACCTGGGGTATTTCCTCTCAAAAAAAAAAAAAAAANAAAAAAAGAGAGAGAGAGAGAGAGAGAGAGAGAGAAACAGGAGGCTTTAGCACTGAAAAGCTCACAGGATGGTCTCTCAAGATCATATTTAATAAGGAATGCTAGAGGGGAAAATGCCTCAACATGCCTCTTGCATGGCACACTAGAAATGGCAGTTGTAAAAGAAGATCCATTCATTGAGAAACAGCATTGAGTGGAGGGAAATATGTTATGTAAAATTATGCTCTTTAAAGATGGGAGACGTCCATTTTTAGGATATAAGAAAGTAAACTCCCTGTTGCAAAGAACTAAGCAACACAGAAATAATTTTCCTTTCCCCAGGCTCAGTCATTTAGATGCCAGCTGTGATCTCTGAGGCTGTGATTCAGCCTCAGAATTCGCGTCAAATGCTACCTTGCTATCCCAAGCTGCTATGATTTATTCTCTGTTGCCTCTGACTCCCATTCTACCCCGAGCCAGGAAAAAGTCAGAAGAGTAGAAATATGGAAAAGAGGTACTCAAAAATCTTCCTTTCCCCTCAAGAGATCATAAAAATTTGGCCTCTGTGCTTCCATCTTGCCAGTGCAATCAACATTTTCACCCCACCCTGGCCCCACACCACAGTGCAATCAACATGTTCATCCCATCCTGGCCCCACACCACAGTTCCCCATTCTCACCAGTAGCAACCTGAGTGCTCATGTTCTCTCTCAACCTGTTTTCTGTACACTCTGGAGTGCAAGGCTATGAGATCTTTTCTTTGGGAGCCATCTGTTAGTTTGCCTTTGGATAAGAAATACAATTGATTTGCATTTATTAAGGAAACTAGAGGTCATTACCAATCAAGGTAATGACCAATCTGCCTTTCATACTTTGCTCTACAGCAGAATCTTAATAGGTAAGCACTAACTCCTTCTTTATTACTGAAATCATTGATTTAAATTAGCAATAAGTAAGGCACCACTGTTAACACCTTCTCCAAGACAACAGCATCTGCTGAGCTGGTTCATACTCCCTGATGAACATTACCACTGCAGCGTGAAGACCAAACAGATGCAACCATACATGGACATCAGAGCCCTTTGTTGGCCTTTCTTCTGCACAGCTGTGCAATTCATGGACTGAGCAGGGAATAAAAACCTTTCCAGCTGATGTGTACCTTTATAAAAAGCTGCCTTACTAGGACAATGGTAGCAAGTCTGATCAGCCACTCCAAACCTAAGAGCAAAGGCTGCCTGCAATGGCCCTAGAGTGATTTACCAGTAATCAAACAACTTTCTGGTGAATTTAATGTTCAGGACAGAGGCAAGATTTTTCATCACTTTCATCACTCTGGAAATTGCTTCTGGCTATACTATGCCCAGCTGTCTGCTTGTCCTTTCTTGCAGCTGCCACCCCTGTGCTGGAGACTGCAGAGAGCACAGGGGTGGCTCACAGAGAACCTTGCTTTTTTCTTGCAAACGAGCTATACCAAACCTCACAGGGATATCCTAATCACTTCCAGAGGTAAGAAACCTCAACAGAACGGCAAAATAAACATTTTAGGACTACAAACTTTTCATTTGCCTTTCAGTAAACTTATCCTGTGTTCTACAATCTTCATCAGCACAGAGGTGCAGCTGCAGTCAGCCATCCCCAGGGCTACTGAGGTGAGCAGAGATGCCAACATCTCAGGTGTTCTCAGTTGCACTCTACAGTACCTGCACAAGCCATCCAGGTAGTTATGATGGGTGAGGTGAGGATGTTGCAGGCTGTTGCAGAGTACTGACCCCCTGCCCTAGAGCTTTGTGCTCATGGGCAGTCCCATTCAGAGTCCATCTGTTAACTGGAAACACTTCATCTGAATGGTGAGACACTCTCATGGTTTTTTGATAGTTTACTTTAAAACAGGTAGTTTTAACATAAGATCCCCACGTTCAACAGCTGACAACTTTTTTCATAGGCAGAACCAAGCAGCTGAACAGATTTGGAAGCACTTTTTCCAGGCAAGACTTCCAGGTTACAGTGACAGAAAGAGCTACAGAAGCTTCACCACATCATCTCATAAGAGGAAACCTTGTGGAAAACACAATACTTGATCACAGAAGATAGAAACATAATCAACTCACTGTTCCATCTGCTCCTAAGAGACACAGGAAGAGTGAGTGTGCACATGGTAGTTATCAAAGGAAAAATATTATCCTAGGAGTAAAATAATACACACAGGAGACCAGATAGCAGCCTTTTCTCAATCTAACTTAGCAATCAAAAGTTAGTCCCAGTTACCAATGACAAACACCTCTCCAACTTCACTAAATAATGATATGGTGTAATTACAACAGTATGCTTTCAAAGAGGTAACAGAACTGTGCAAGTACAGGAAAAAAGAAATGGCTTGCTAGTAAATTTACTAGCTTTGGAGAACAGAAGACAAAAGAAGTAGGCAAAGAAGATTAAGAATAAAATACATGAAGGGTAGCACCTTAAAAAAATCCAAGGTGTACACAGAAAAGCATAGAAATACTCCTAATTCTTGAACTATTTGCTGAGCTCTTCATCAAAGCAATTGTGCTCCTCAGTAATTGCTGTATAAAGTATCAATTTTTAAATTTTTTTTTTTTTAGACTAGGGATAGTAGTGTCATACAAACAATTTCTAAGATTTTGAATTGGATAAACCAGATGAGCAGAAAAGCATCAGCGGCACATTTCAAAGAGTGCCACATCAAAGGCAATGCATGAGCACAGAAAGTAGGTTCAGATGAGAGTTTGAATTTAAAAATACTAAACCAGAACAACACAGGATAGGAAGAAAATTAAGTCTTAGAATTATTTTATTCTCACAGCAGAATTATCTTCCACCTCTGTCTTTTCCAGAACAGATTTGGTTAACCTGTCCTAAATGCTTTCAGTGATGAAGCATCACCAGCATTGCTACTCTGGAACTTACTCCAGTCCTTTGCTTATACGTATTTCAGAAAGATTTTTCTTAATGTTTAATTTAAGTCATCTCTGCTGCCCTTGCAGTAGATTCAAAACCACTACCTCTTGCCCTAGCTATCAGAGCTACAGATATATTGTATTCTACTCCTCTTCTCAAGAACCTTTCACCAAAGACTGCTCCCTTGTTCCTCTCCATCACCTTGCTTCAGACAAGCAAACTCATTCTTTCATCCCAGTAGGTGATGTTTTCTAGCCCTCTAATCATTCTCATTTTTTTTCACATCCATCCTCCCAGACGGTTTTAATTTTTCTTTAAGCTTACCCCCCCTAATGAGATGCAAAGCTGTAGCCTTATCCTGTCTTGTTCACAAAACCCAGTAGATATTTGGTGATTCCTGGTGTTTCACCTTCCTTGCCCCACCAGCTGCAAGGCTGGCCACCTTCACATGGAGCTGCTGATCCTGTTCAGCCTGTGTTTCCCTATAAATCCCAGGCTCTCTTCTGGCAGGCTGCTACCTTGGCACACACCTACCTTCTCACCCCTGCAGAAACTACTAAATGTGTTGACAGCCTCAGGGTAAAAATTGACTGCTTCTACTTCTTAACAGCCTCTGGATAGTACCTTGTTCTTGTTGCTATTGAAATGTCTCTTTTTATTTCACATCAGTTTCTTCAATTTATCAAAATTATTTTGGATCTTATCAGGAAGACAACCCACTATGTACAACTCCAAATCCACATTTGATTTATCCTTTCACTGTGACTACAAACCTTTGGCACCACCTGAGAAAAAGGGTACTCAATCGGTTTTGACCCTACACAACTTTATTTTGACCATTTTTTCCCCTTGGTTTACTTACGTAAGGATATGTGAAATAATGTTGAATGTCAGCTCATGCTGATTCTTTTCCACCTGTAAGATGTGTCACCATTTTGTAAAAATAATTTGGACTGGCTTAACACACTTTATTCTTGACAAATCCGTAATGTCCATGCTTCATTATCTCAAGGATGCCTACAAAACACTAACTACTTGGTTTAGAATTTTTCAAAGAACTGAAGTGATTACTTAAGAATAACTCTCCTGCTTCCCCTTTTTTTTTTTAATTATCAGCATCACACATTTTCCAGTTGTCAAGGACCCTGGCTGTCCTGTCACCTCTTCTTCTGTCCCAGAGGATCATCTTATAAAATGCTCTTCAGCATAAACTTCTCAACCTTCCTACTAGTAAGAAATAAACCTTTAAGACTCCATGTCTAGTTTCCCCACTTCTGATGCATTTGAACATCTTATCACTGGCAGCTTGAGCATCCTTTTCAATCCTATTCAAGTTTTAGTATTTTTTTCAGTCCTCCTAATTCACAGAATCGTCAGGGCTGAAAGGAACTTCAAGTGTCATCTAGTTCCAATGCCCCTGCCCTGAGCAAGGACATCTCTCACTAGATCAGATGGCTCAGAGCGCCATCCAGCCCAGGCTTACAGACCTCCAGGAATGGGGATTCTACCACCTCCCTCAGCAACCTGTTCCAGTGTCTCATCACCCTCATAGTGAAGAACTTCTGCCTAACAGCTAATCTGAATCTACCCTCTTCCAGTTTTGCTCCATTCCCCCTAGTCCCTCACTGGCTTTTCTCTAGCCCCCCTTCAGATATTGGAAGGCCACAATAAGGTCTCCTCAAAGCCTTCTCTCCTCCAACTGACCAGCCCCAACTCTCTCAGTCTGTCTCCATAGGAGAGCTGTTCCAGCCCTCTGATCATTCTTGTGGCCCTTCTCTGGATATGTTCCAGCATGTCCATATCTTTCTTGTAACAGGGGCTCCAGAACTGGACACAGTACTCCAGGTAAGGTCTCACCAGACTGGAGCAGAGGGAGAGAATCACATCCCTCACCCTGCTGGCCATGCTTCTCTTGATGCAGCCCAGGCTCTGGTTGGCTTTCTGGGCTGCAAGTGCACACTGCTGGCTCATGATGAGCTTCTCATCCACCAGCACCCCCAAGTCCCTCTCCCCAGGGCTGTTCTCAAGCCAGTCACTGCCCAGCCTATATTGGTGCTTGGGATTGCCCTGACCCAGGTTCAGGACCTCGTACTTGTTCTTGTTGAACTTCATGAGGTTGGTTTGGGCCCACATCTCCAGCCTGTCTAGGTCCCTCTGGATGGCATCCCTTCCCTCTAGTATGTCAGCTGCACCACACAGCTTGGTGTCATTAGCAGACTTACTGAGGGTCTACTCAATGCCACTGTCCCTGTCATATTGATAATTTGTTGGTTTTAATCTGGCCCATTTGGGCCATTTCCTCAGTTTTTTAATATTGATCCTCTCCTTGTGGTAGCCTCAACTTCTGTATTACATGCTTTGAAGGGATTTTACTGGATTTACATTCTTTTTTCTAATTATAATGTAAATTTTACCTAAATTTCTAATATGGTTATTTTGAGAAGTCTCGAGTTTTCTGAATTACTAGACTGCTGTTTTTAAGGTTGTTTTGAGGGTTAGCTCTTTTGTTTGGTTGGGTTTTGGACAAATTCTATCATTTTCATAGATTCATAGAATGATTTGGGTTGGAAGGGACCTCTAGTTCCAACCCCCCTGCCATGGGCAGGGATACCTTCCGCTACTTTAAGTTACTCAAAGCCTCATACAGCCTGGTCACAAACACTTCCAAGGAGGCTACCTCATGAAGTTCTGTACTTGCCAGCAACCCAGCACCCATTTTAGGATGTTTTTAGATGTAGAAGTGCAATATTTGGCACTTAATTTCTTCTAGGAAGGAACACCTTTGGCAAAGACTTGAGCATAAAATGTAAGAATTCTGATGTTAAATCCATGATCAGTTTGTTTATTTCTCCACTGGAAGTATAAGATGACCAGTTAATAGTGATGGGCAATAGTCAAACCTCTCCTGTTCAAGAGGATTGAGTTTTATGATATTTAAATGCTTTTTAAAAATGTCCTCTTTCTCTATTTGCACAGTTTCCTTTCTTGAAACTGAATATTCATGTTTGGAATTAATTTGGCTTGATTTTGCTGACATCCAATCATGCTGAGATAGCTATCTCTTGAAGTAGGTCTCATGCACCACTTGGGACCAAACACAGTTCAGGATCTTGGAGGATGTTCCAGGAAGCACTCGCATAGCACACAAATTTATTACTTCTGCACGTTGCCCTCACAAGGCATCAATTCAGTCTATTGAGGGATGTTACAATACCCACTTCACTGTCTGTCTTACAACTGCAGCTCCTCTCATTTTGCATAACATTTCCTGGTCATGTTATGACTGAGAGCAGAATAAGCCTTAGTCAATCCAGCAGGAAGCTGTTAACAGCCTGCTATGCAACCTGTATGTGCGCAAGTCTATCAGGCTGGAGGGGATCCGCCTGAGACTGCTGAGGGAGCTGGCAGAGGAGTTTGCCAAGCCACTCTCCATCATTTGTCAGAAGACCTGGTTAACAGATGAGGTCCCAAACAACTGGAGGTTTGCCAACGTGATGCCCGTTACAAGAAGGGACAGAAGGAGGATCCAGGGAACTACAGGCTGGTCTACAAGTGGTGCTCTCTAGCATTCGGTTCTGACACTAGCCTTGTTTAATATCTTTATCAATGATCTGGATGAGGGGATCAAGTGTTCCCTCAGTTAGTTCACAGAAGACACTAAATTGGATGGAAATGTTGATCTGCTTGAGGGTAGGAGGGCTCTGTAGTGGTATCCAGAATGGCCAGATCAATGGTCTGAGATCAGTTGTATGAGGTTTAACAAGGCCAAGTGCTGGGTCCTGCACTTGAGCCACAACAACCCCATGCAATGCTACAGGCCTGGGGAAAGCTGCCTGGTGGAAAGAGACATGGCTGAACATAAGCCAGCAGTGTGCTCAGGCAGTCACAATGGCCAACAACATCCTGCTCTGTAAGAGGAGTAGAAGAGTGATCATGTCCCTGTATTCAGCACTGGTGAGGCCACACTTCAAATACTGTGTTCAGTTTTTGGGTCCTCACTGCAGGAAAGACATTATGGAGAGTGTCCAGAGCAGACAATGAAGGTGGTGAAGGGTCGGGGGAATGAGCCTTATGAAGAGCAGCTGAGGGAACTGGGAGCAGTTAGTCTGGAGAAGAGGAAGCTGAAGGGTGACCTTATTGCCCTCTACAACTACCTGAAAAGAGGTGGTAGTAAGGTGAGAATCAGTCTCTTTTCCCAAGTAACCAGTAATAGGATGAGTTGAGAGGAAATTTGCACCAAGGAGTTTTTGACTGGATAGCAGGAAAAAATTCTTCACGGTAAGAGTAGTCAGGCATCGGAACAGGCTGCCCAGGGAAGTGGTGGAGTCACCATCCTTGGAGATGTTAAAAAAAAAGTGGCACTTTAGGACATGGTTTAGTGAGTATGGTGGTATTGGATTGATGGTTAGTCTTGATGGTCTTAAAGGTCTTAATAATTCTGTGATAAATCACCAATCTGAGCAGAGGATCATCAGTGCAATCCTACCAAGACGCTTTGTTACTAGGGATTCCACGGCACACCACTTTTCCCTGGAGAGTTTTTATGCCATTACACTTCATATTATCCTTCAAATGCAGAATTACTCCCCCACAATATGTCCTGCTTTCTCTTTCTGCAGAGTTGGTAGCCTGCCAACACTGTATCACACTGATTATTTGCTTCTCACCATGTCCCTGGGTTGACTGCTTCATCAGGGTTGCCATTTGAAACCATGAATTCTAATTTTCCTTTTAGACACAAAGTACTGTTGTAGAAGTTCCATCCCTGAGCACTGTTAGCCAAAGTGCACCAGAGACAGTCTCATTTTCCTTGTTTATTACACCTGGGCTATTTACTTATCTCCTAACTTTTTCAGAGTGCACAGCCTGGCCTCATTTTAACTGTGGCAGCCTTACAGCCTGCACAGATCTCGTCCCACAAATTTCCTTATTTCTCAAAATGCCTTAATCCTGTCTTTCTGTCTCATTGTCTGCTCTGTGCAGGCTCTGATCCCTAACCTCTATTTGTGGCCTTAGCTCAGACATGGCTACTGCAGAGGTCTGGGGTCCAGTCTCCCACCTTTCAAGGTGAAAACAGCCCCCAGAACATTCCTTTATTGATAGCAATAAGGACAAAAGTTGCTAGCTTCTACGAGCACCCCCAAGGGCAGAATTCACCCTCTCATGATGTCCTCTACCTTTGAGTACAGCTGGCAGGTTACAACATTATTCACTCAAACAACATAGATCTAGTCGTCATTTTGCTTAATATTAGTCTCCATCACTTGCTTCTTCCTAGCCTTGAAGGCCTTCTGGGCTGTATGTGCACCCTTGGTAGAGAAGCATGTTGTGATGCCAGCCAGGGGACTGGTCTCATCTCTGGGGTTAAAGATCAGCTACAAATCTCCCCATTACTCCCAGCTGCCCCAGCCCAGATTTGGAAAAGCGCTGCTCTCCCAAGGTAGTGGAGTGCCCATACTGATAAAAGCTGCCCCAGGAGGTTATTACCCATAGTGCAGCCTGTGCAATCTCATGGGAAGCTACCACTCTATGGGCTTCTTCCTACACCTTGAGCAGCAAGGTCTGTTTGGATTTGAATGCTTATAGAAATTTAGCTTTTCTCCTTTGAGAAGCTCAGAGGAGATGTGCTCTCCCTATACGTTACTATGCCCAGAGTAAGACATGGAACAACAGGCAAAAAAGACCCAGGTTGGGGGCCATGCTAACTTGAGAAACTCAAAACTAAGTCCTCACTAACATCAACTGCCCCACTGCAGTCACCAGATGCTTGGCTACTGTTTTTACCCTCTCAGGGCCCAGGTACTGTCTCCCTTTCAACACCCAAGGACCCCTTTCCAAGCCTGCTGATGCCCCTAATCAACAGCCAACTATCACAGGTCCCAGTGGCTCGGTACCTGCCTGTACACACACGAAGCTCACAGCCACTCCTAAGACACCCACTCATCATATGAGCCAGAAGCTCAACAAGCTCTATTTGCTTTCCAGCACCCAATCCCCTTTGATTCTTCTTCCTTCTCCCCTCCCTCGCAAAACTGCCCCGCAGCCAGCCCTATTTGCTTTCCTTTGTTCGTTACCCAGGGAGGGAAGGACAGCAAGAACTCTTCCCTATAGAAACTGAAGACAAGCACTCCAATAGAAGCCCAAGCTTTAGCTGTCCAACTGGGCCTTGTTTTGACACCTGCTCAGTTGGATACACCAGAATAGGATGGGTTCAGTACTCTTGTCTGAACAAAAGTGTCTCAGGTCTTCTGGATATCCAAGTTTACCATATCCCACTCCAGCTGCCCCTCTGCAGTACATGGGCCACAGCTGGGCTCCCTGTCACATCTGCCAATGCTGCAAGTCCTGACACAAACCTTAAGGCACTCAAACAGCACTAGTTGGCTGTTATTCAGGGAACCAAAATGAGCTCTTTATAAATGTAAGATTTGCCCCAGAATGGCAGACAAAGGATCCCAAACTGGAAGCACAGAGATGCTTTGGCACAGATAGTTATAACACACAACAGACGGTACTTCCTCCAGGAAAGTAAGGAATAATGATGAAGAAGTAAAGATGTTTTTTTTAGAGAAGTGTTATCCCACTTGATCAAATTGTTCCTTATAATAGCAGTGAAAAGATAATGCTGAAAAAGCAAAGACTTTGGGATAGATTCATGGCAGGAACCAGCCTCTCTACACAGGGCAGCAAACAAGGGGAGAAACCCTCCAAATTCTAGATGTATCCTAGGGGTGCTCTGGGCTTGATAGAGTTTGGATGATCTCTTTCCAGAAGGGTTTATATGCTACACATTTTGTTATTAGCCACACATTCTTTACTATGAAGTTTGTAGCCACTTTTGTATTGTATGTTAAGCATGAAATAAAGGATGTCAAACAGAATACTAGAAATAACTATTTTTATCATCATAATTAAGTATCCTTCAAAGCCTTAACTTTCAAAATACTGATTGAGGCATTCAACATCTGCCCAAAAACATCAAAAGAGAGCAATCTTACTGAAGAATGTGTAATTTAATTTGCTTTGCTTTTTCATGCAGATACAGGCCCTGCATGTCCCTTCCAAATACACTCTACAAAAATGTTTTTTCTGCATTACCAAGTATATTGTCTAATGAGAGTATGGCACAACTGTGGCACATATTTGCATAATTCCTTTTCAACTAAACCACTGCACATGTTTTTTCTTTGGGGTTTAGTTCTGAGGGCAGCTACAGCAGTGGACAGGTCCTGCTGGGATTTATTCCAGAATTTCATGGAACTTTACATTTCAGTGGTTTAAGACATCATTTATAGGTGTCTTCTATAGGTGTGTTTACAAAGATGCATGTGTTTATTGCTTGTGAAATTACGAAATATTTAGAGCTACACATTGCAAAATGTAGGACAGCCAGAAGTTCTCCTTCAAATGATGTAATAACACAGAGTACAGAGCCATTCATACTTAAATACAGATTAATAAATATGAGCTTAAATATAGATTAAATATGTAAATACTTCTAATTTGGACACAACTGAGCTCACAGGTTCTCCAGGGACAAAACAGAAGTTGCACAGCCACTTCTGGAAAGTTGATGGGCTATGAAGCAATTGCTCACTACACATTTTACTAACTCAAATTATATTCTTAGTTCTCAAGCACATTATAATTAATAAAGTAATGCATAAGGAGACAAAGTCCTCTTTGGGATTATTTGCAGTGCCAATTTTTTACCTTCTGTGAAATAATTCCTGATCAGCATCAATTAAATAAGAACCCAGCCAAGGGTGGGCCTGGTGTTGTACAAGAATGAAGGTAATAGAGAATAGCTTCAGTAAATGAACTCTAGCCTTGATAGGAAGCTACAGTTTAAACAACCATTTAAACAACACATTTGTGGCACTGAGAAAACTGTTAGAGAACTCTTGAAAAGTCAGCACTCAAAGAAGTCATTGGATATCTTTTCATCATTCCCTCATTTCACAGATGTGGTGTTTTGGTTTTTGGGTTTGGGGTTTTTTTTGTTTGTTTGTTTTTTTTAACCTTGCTAATGAAAGAGGTTCTGCAAAACCTTCTAGTGCTGGTGGTTCAGCAACAAACTCCCCTCTGCGCTGAACCAAAGCCATGACACTTGGCAAGGAAGTTCACTTGTTTTTTGTCTCGTGAGAGAAGTTAACCTTAGTGCCTTGGGAAAACTGCGGTTTGACTCATTCACATTCACTCCACACAAACCCTCACTGCCATTACGCTGGGGCATTCTAGTCCTTTTACCCTGCACAATATTGCAACACAGTATTCAGCCATAGTCACATCCCTTTCAGAAAAGAGTTATATTTTGATGTCAGATGAAACAGTTATTAAATAAGAAACTTCCTCACAGAATCATGTTGTTCACCTTTTCAGAGTAAAGATGCATGATACAGCAGTAATAGAACACAAAGCTGACCAACTAAGACTCAAAGACATTAGGTTGAGTTTTACTTTTTGTTACACAGATGAAAATATGTATACTTCAGCACATAGGGACACTTACTTTTTATTTCTAACTGCTCAATAGCCTTGTTTCCAGTCAACAAGTAAATAGATTGTAAATGCAAGCAAATAAAAAAAAACCCAAATGCACAAATGGGGAAAAAAAAAAAAGTGTTGTTATTTTTTTCCCCCTCCAAATTATATGAAACATGGTAATCAGCGAGATTAAACTACATACGAAATGGTGAAAATATGTATAGAAAACTTCATTTTGCACAGCTCCACTAGGGTTAAAAGTCCTACTTCAGTGACGGATATTATTAAAATTTGTAATGCTTTTGCCATGGAAATAGCTGTCATGTCACCTACCAGGATTATGGCTGGGTGGACAAATAGGAAGAGCAGATGATACATGAAAGCAGTAGGGATGGCAGCATTTTTAAGAATTAGACAGCAGCAACAAGGGAAATGAAAATGACACGTAAGGTCTAATTGGAATTTCTTTAGTCACTTGGAAAGGGTATTAAAAAGCCTTCCTCAAAAGCACTCTTATCAATATTTTCTTCAGGAATTAGAGTGCAACATAATTTAGTCAGCACATAAGCATATTAATTTTTCATTCTGCAAGCAAGTGGTAGAAAGTTTGCAAGTATTAACAACACCCCACAAGCTCTTGTTTGAGCCACAGAAGACAGCAAAGCCAGGAAGAAGCAAGTAGTTGGCTGCCGCTCCTGCCTAGCTCCCCAGGACACTCCTACCACAGTCCTCAACCACAGGCCAACCACAGTTGAAACCTTGCCATACAAGCTCTCTGGCCTGTTAACACTCAGGATCATAAGACCAGGACTTACTAGCAAGAAGCTGCAGGAACATGACTGGAAGGCTGAGCTGAGGGACTACCGTTCTGTGTTTCTGTCACTAGGAAGGGATACATTGCAAATGGGGTACCTGGATTTCATCTGTGCTTCTTCAGAAAGCAGACAAAAGAAATATTTAAGATGCAACCATATATCTACTAACTTTCAACACCCATTTGATCCCCCATACACACTGTGCCTCACTCCCAAGAGAAATCTAGCTTGTTGGGCATCACAACAGCAACAGAAGTTGATAATAAGTGACTCTCAGAGGGCAAAAGCTGCTTCTTCCAATGCAATAAGAAGTTTCACCTACAGTCCACATACTGATCAGCTTCTCTGAGAGACAGCAAGGCCCAGAGGTTATTCTCAGGGCAACCAGAAAAAACATTCAAGATAATCAATCTAGATCCAGTCAGGACAAGTATTAGCTCTCATGGACAACAAAAACTGCTAATTTTTTTCAGTCCTGTACAGTGCATTAGGGGATTGGTCTTACCAATCAGTTCTCCAGTAGGACAGGCTCAAGCATCAGAAATGCTCTGCTTGTAGCATGCATTTACCATTGACTGTCCCAGCTCAGGCAGTCTAACTGTCCTTTTTTTTTTTTCCCAGCGTATTGCATGCACTGTCAACATCACAGCCCCAGTAAGGTCATGTGAATGAATAAAACAGGAAAAAACCAAAAATCTCACCTTTTAAGATTCATAACATCTTCACAACCTTGACCAAGACACAGTGATCCACATAGTGGCCATTGTACTAGGACTTGTCTATGGCTGACTGCCAAAAGACAAAAAAGGCAGTCACAGAATCAAAAACAGGCCCTGATGAACTTGATCTGATGCTGTGGTTAACTCTTCTTTTAGCAAGTGGTTAAATTACAATTATTCTTTCCAATATAGTTATTCAAATCTATTCTTCCAATAACTCCTTACTACACCTGACCATTTCTAGCTGTCCCATATGAGCTGTCTGTCCATCACAGAGACTTAGAAAAGAGTGAGAATCTTCAATAAGTTCATCCTGAGCTACCACCTCACCACAGGGTCACTTCTCACCTGTATTGACCTTACTGTGGCTAACAGGAATTCTGACAGTCTTTGTGGTGAGATGAACTAGAAGCAGGGACTCTGGAGATCCCTACCATGGTAGTTATTGGAGGAACCATGCTGTCCCTTTGCACAGAGCCAAACAGACCCTTCTGACAGGAGAACAGGTTCTTTTGCGTATTAAAGAAAACTGATAGGACATACTGGAGGAAGAAATGCCTCCTTTAGTATATCTCCCTCTTCTCACTGTCAAACAAGGGAATGACAAAAAGGCACACTCCTCATCCAGACTCAAAAGAAACCTCTCAGAAACCAGTCTAGTGAAAGTCAGAGCAGAAAATGCTTCTACCAAAACTAATATTTGCTGCAAAAGTAGCATATTTCCTGCCTACAGAACACTGGAAGAAGAGCCATGCAGCTTGATTTGTCATGCAATGATTGTTCAACACAGATGTGCTTTTAAGAGAGTCAGGAACACTAAGAACTAATTAAGACATTTCAAAATAGCAATTTAAAATATTACTATAAAAATACTTAGTTTAATTTTTTTTATCCAGTTTATTGGTTTACAGGAGAAATTTGTACACTACACTGAGATGGCAAGTGGCAACAGGCTGAGGGTCTGCCCCTTGAACTGCTCTCTCCAGTAGGTGAGATCAGACTAACTGCATCAGAGGTACAGCCACTTGGAAAAGAAACCTCTCTCCAAGCAGTCAGCATAAGCAAATGCCTACACAAACATAGGAGTAAGACAAGCTTGTATGATTCTTCTCCTTAAGACTGTCCCACCTTTTCCCTGGTTTCAGCTCAGACTTGTCCAGAATTGGGTATTTATGACAATTATGAGGGTTTATCTTTTCACAGTAACAAATGATTCTCTCTTCAGCTTCCCTTAAACTTTTGGCACCCATAACATATTGTGGTAAAGATTTAGCTCTTCAACTCCATGCCCTTTTTTGTTCAGATTCTGGGTTGATTATCTTCATTTGATGCTTCAGCTCTCATATCAGCCAAGGTCTGCCCCTGCCTGCCCTCTCTATGATTTTGTAAACTTCTTTCTTATTCACCCTTACACATCTCTTCTCTAATCCAACATCTTCCTGTAAAAATGTTTACCACACCTTGGATCATCCTTGTTGCCATTTTTTAAACATTTTTCAGGTCTATCAAAAACCTGTCTGAGAAGATCAGAACTGAACAGAAAATTCAAGGAGGTGTACTAAAAAAGTATACAGTGGCACAATGTTCTATTTCATTCCTTATCATATTAAAAACTCCTGACATTTGATATGTTGGATTTTAACAATTACAGAGCACTGACTACCACCACTCGTTTCAGGTATTTGATATAACCTCAGATCAAGCTTCTGAATTACATTGCCCAATTCCCTCAATAGCCCAATACTTGGGCTATTATTTTACAAGTGATGTCATAATGGTTTTGCTCTCACATATACATCTTAACATGCATCTGTACTGTATTTGACATGTAATTTTTTTCCTCTGTCACCCAGTCTTATGAGGTTCTTCTACACATCTTCACAGCTGATCCTGCTCCTTAGTAATTTGAATAGCCATCAGCAAATTCTGGCAGCACACAACTGACCCCCTTTTCTAGGTCATGTATAAATATGCTGAACTGCACAGGCTCCTGTGAGCTTCTCTGGTGAACTTCCTCCACTGCAAGAATCACATTTTCTCTTGGTCTGATTTCTTCTGATTTCTGACTTGAAACCCATGTAAGGATTTCCCCCACTGAGGGATGGCCAAAAATGATGATCTGAGAGACAACGAGCAAACATCCCCTACTCTATTCTAAGCTTGTTCAGCTGAGCTCTGTCTCTCTTGCATGTTACATCTGAAACCACATCTCTGAATTTCCACAACTACAGCAGTAACATTTCTGTCACGCAGACAGGAGATGCACACATATGCTGCCTGTTTGCCTACACCCATTCCTTACATACCAAGTGCCTGCTAAATTACAAAAGGGTCTACAAATACACGAGTGCAGTTTTAGCAAGATGCTGTTCTAGCTTCCAGGCAAAAGAGAGTCTCCTGTGCAAGACTGCTGCAGAGAGACTTCCTGCTTAAATCTGACTGCCTGGCATCAAGTGCTACACAGGTGATTGGAACCTAAGAAAAAAGACATCACTTCTGTCAGGTGTTTTCATTTACTACATAGTAGTTATGGTGTGACCACATGTCATGCACACACCCCCCCAGTACTCTTACTGCACCAAACAACTGGGTTTCACAAACTTCAGTTATTCAGTATTTTGGTTTTCCCTTTATTTTCCTCCATGAGGCACAATTCAATCCCTGCACTAGAGAAAGAATTAGTCCAGTCTTTTTCAAGGTTGCCATCCCTATCAGATATCTGAGTGTGTTAGAAGCATTCAGATGTCAAATGGGGAAAAATATGTGCAAACCCTGCCAGAGTTAAGACATGCAGCTGACTGCTGCCACTTGAAAAAGAAGCACAATTGAGAGACAAACCTAGTTTGCTTCTTTTATCACCTGCAGCACCAGAGAAGATGGGACATTTTATTCAAGGCTTTCCCACACGGATCCTCACAGCAGAGGAAGACTAAAAGATAAAAAGTTGGGTTACCATTATGAACTTAGAAGTACAGGCTGCTTTGGCAGACAGTGCTTTGGGTCCTCTATCCATGACCTAAAATCCAACATCTTTTAGGTCATACAGGGACAAAAAAGTTTCTTAAACTAAAAGTCACAGAATCACAGAATGGCTTGAGTTGGAAGGGAACTTGAAGATCATCTAGTTCCAACCCCCCGCAATAGGCAGTGACATCTCCCACTGGACCAGGTTCCTCAAAGCCTCATCCAGCTTGATCTTAAAACACTTCCAGGGATGAGTCATTTACAACTTCTCTGGGCAATCTTAGTGTCTCACCACCTTCATAGTAAAGAATTTCTTTGCAACATTGAATCTAAATCTACCCTGCTCTAGTTTAAAACCAGTGCCCCTTGTCCTGTCAAAAGTCCCTGGAAATTTGGCCAGAATAATCACAGCACCAAGAAGATGCTGGTTGAGAGACATCCATCCCTCACTCACATCAGGGCTATCAACAAAGCTACATTTGGGTATGATGCAACCTTGCCTGGCTCTGTCTCCAAAATCCCTAAACTAATGTTGTTTCCCACACAACATCATTCTTCTTTTTCCTCAGATCCAACCTGAACACCTTGTGGTGTAGTCTGTGGACATTGCCTCTCGATATACTGCCTGGCACTACTGGAGGTGATTTGGGTCCTTCATCAGGTCAGTACCTGAAAAGGGCCTACAATAAAACAGGGAAGGGACTACTTACAGGGGCTTGTAGTGATAAGACAAGAGAAAATGGATTGAAGCTTAAGGAGGGTAGATTTAGACTGGATATTCAGGAGAAATTCCTTACAGTGAGGGTGGTAAGACGCTGGAACAGGCTGCTCAGAGAGGTTGTAGATGTCCCCTCCCTGGAGGTATTCAAGGCCGGGTTGGATGAGGCCTTGAGCAACCTGGTCTAGTGGAAGATGTCCCTGGCCATGGCAGGGGGCTGAAGTTAGATGATCTTTAAGGTCCCTTCCAACCCAAATCATTCTATGAATCTAACTGCTTTTAAGATACTTTATCACCTCAGCTTTTACTGTGTCAGCCACCACCAGGCTGCCTCCCCCATCTGTGAGCAGACTCGTATTTACCCTGAATTTCATTTAGCTGCTAGCATACCTGCAGGGTTCTTCCTTATTACGCATAAAGTCTGTCTAAAGTATTTGCTCCAGTTGGGCTTTGTCTTCTTGATTCTGTCCTTAGGCACAAGTGATGCTTTTATACTCCTATTGTCTGTCCCCACTTCTGCCTCCTGCGTGCTTCTAGTCTTATCCCAGTTGGCTTGAAACATTGTTTTGCAAAGACATTCAGCCTGAGGCAGACAACTGGTATAGAAAATTACAGCCCAGTTATACCTTCTTAAGAGTTATAAGTAACTGAAATGAGGATCTTACAATGAGCAGGGTCATGAAATTGTAATAATTAGTAACTCTAGACCTCTCATCTATAATTATTTACTGCCGCTCTTTACAGCCAACACTTAATATTGCTCTGGCCAGAGGCATGTAATCCTTTTAAGCAACCCTGAACTGTACTTGTGCTACCCAAATAAATGCAGCATTGATCTATCCTAGCAAATGACTGCACACTGACTCTGTTTAATGTTATTTTATTATCTTTCACTGTCTGCAGCCTTTATTTCCATTAGTTTACTCTTTTCTTTCTTTATTTCCATTACTCTTTTCTTTCTTTATTTCCATTAGTTTATTCTTCTTTTTCCTCATTCACACGTCATTTTATGCTTACTAGCCCTTGCTGGTTTTTTTATTTGGATTTTTATTATACTTAATATCACTTGCCTGTAGTCTGTTCCACTTTTTCACATTTGACCTCAAGCTGTTCCCAGCATTTTAAGCTCGCTCTCAATTTCTCCTCCTCTCCCTCACACACATATTGCTCTCCTGTATCTCCCTCACATGCAATCAGTTCCTATCTTCATCTTTCTACTCAGACACAGCTCTTCTGGCTCTCATCTCTGCCCATCTTATTCCTGCACAATTCAGTGAGAGATCAGACTCAAGTGCAGCATTTCCCTCAGGCACGTTCACTCTCTTGCCCTGTGCACAAACCTCATCCCCATGGCCAGCAGCTGTCCTGAGCAGCCTGTGTTGGGAAATCCATCCCCACATGCAGACACATTCTCAGTCCACTGATAGAACCACCAGCTTTTTGGGGCTTGACCCATGACTTTGGTGGACATACAGGAGATGCTCTAAGAAGAGCTGCTCCTGGATCCAGGCCTGAGCTGGTTGTTGGTTTTGGGGGTGAGGGGGTGTGTTTGTGGTTAGTTGGTTGGTTTGGGGTTCTTGTTTGGATTTTTTTGTTGTTGTTTTGTTGTATTTCACTAGGGGTATAAGGTGAATAAGTCATATCCACTCCTCAGAGGCAGCTGCTGTAAAGCCACACAGACATTTGCCTCTTGCTGTTTCTGGATGCCACCAGCAACAGCAGGAGGGACAACTGTGCAGAGCTCCTGTAGCAGAAGCCAGGGACAACAATAAATCCAGCAAACTTGGAGGCAAAGCTCCTGCCTTGTACTTTGTGTGATCCTGACCACATTGATGGGTTACTTCACAATCCTTAATGAGAGCAGCGCTTTCCTGTATCTACTTAGCATCCCACTGGCCTGTGAGAAAATATATAGAACAGCATGAATATTGATAAGATAATCAGGACTTTGGAATAAGGAATTAAGAAAGCTGTCAGGAAATGTTTTCTATTTTCTTTGCCTGAGGGAAGTGCAATTCCTATCCATTCACTTTGGCAACATCCACCCACACAGAAGGGAAAGTAGAGGGAAGCTGGCATAGCAAAAGCTCCAGCTCAGGTCTACAAAGACATACCACAGTGAGATTTGTCCACAGCAGATGCATCTTTAGAAAGGAAAATGCCTGGTTCTCATGGTGGCTAACAAAAAAAGATAAATCCAGGAGCTGCTGAGCAGCTGAGTCTACAGGATTGTCATTCTAACAGCATTGCCCATTGAACTGATCAGTCAGCCTCACACAGAAATCCAGATCACCAGATGGCCTTCTGTCGCTGTGCAGACCACTCAGTACAAGGCAAATGGCCTTTGTATACTTGTCTTCTGAAGTGTTACCTAATTTGTTTTTAACTGTTTAAAAATTAAGTGCATCCTCAACTCTATAGCTACTCTTTTGTTTGCTTCATTCTGTTAGTAGGTACTAAATATTTAAAAGGGGTCTTACAAGGTACTAACAGCAGGTTCAGTTGTTACTGTGCTGCAGATAAATAATTTAACCCCCTCCAGAACTAAACCGAAGCCTGGAATAGTACATTGCTATAACCTTTATATTACACCTCTGTGTGTAGGCACATGGAAGACTACAGAAAAAGGTTTGAGACTGCAGTGAGACAGTGAGACGCATAAGGACCTCCTGGTTCACACTTTCTCCCTCTCACACCTTCTGCTCCCACGAACTCCTTCTGAGCTGTTGCTGTTCCCTATTTGTTCCACACAGTTGGTAAGATTGTCACTCTGGGAACACAGCAGCAAACACGTAGCCATGCTCCCTCCAGGTTAAGTGATAGTTTATCATGGTGCCACAGCCTGACTAGTATTGGACATGCTGGTGTCTCCCTGTAGAGGACAAGCTGTACATTGATCCTCGCCTCTCCTGTAGAAAATTCCCTTTCTTTCAGGGGAATTCTCACAAATGTGTCAGCTTTCATTGCTAATAGCTATCTTGTCTGCTTGTTCAGCAGCTCTTCTTCCACAGGAATCCTCACAGTTGTCAATACGTATCACCAGAGACCGTGCAAAGGAGCCAGATTACTCAGACAGCTCCAGCAGTAATGCAAAGGCTTCACCAAGCCCCAGAGCAGCCAACCATGCCTCTATATAAGCTTCTGGGACAGGGACTGGGGCAGGAATGCAAAAAGGAGCTTTGTTTTTATAATTATTTGACCTGTCAGCGTGCCCTATACATGCTCAGTAGTGTTTGCACATACGAGCTGACTAGCAAAGCATCCAGCTGACAGGTCAAACCTAAAAGTCACAGAAGTCATTTTGTGTGCCCACAACTAAGGTCACAACAGCAGGAGGAGAGTGCTGGGACTCTGCAAATACAATTTTAAGTATTTGAACCAGACAAAATATTTTGGCTACAAGATATTTTTGCTTGTTTGTTTTAATGTACTAGAGCGTAAGACTATAATGTAAGTAAAAGGAGGTTAAGAGCAACCAAAAAAAGCCAGAAATACAAACTTTTCCTTAAGTAACGTGGTACTGGGAGGCTTTGCTGGGTAACAACATTATAAACAATAAAACCAGAACTTTAAAAATAGTAACACAGGAATTATTAGCACACCAGCTTGCTATTCCCCTTCATCTCCATAACCCAAGAGGGACCTTCTGTTACGCAAAACACAAGGCGTACACTGTGGGTAGTATTAGCCTTGTAAGTACAGCACTTTCCATACTTAAAAATAACCTCTCTGGTCTCTGTGCACTGGGCAGTTTTGAGGCAAGCTCAGAAAACCTACTTCAAGGTGAACTACATAGGTGAGTTACACAACCTATTTATTGCATTCAGTGCACAGCAGTCAAGTCACCACAAGACTTTCCTGCCCCGGTTGCATTTGTCGTGACAATACCTGGTGGTGAAACCAGCCCTGGACTGTTACTGCAAGAGGGGCTGATGCACAGAGGTGCCCCTCTCAAGGCCACGGAGGAGGCTACTAGCACAACAGCAAGATTAAATCCCAGCTTGCGGAACTGAGAAGATCCCTCTCAGAGGCAAAGGTCCTGCACCTAGGGAGGAATAATCCCATGCACTAGGACAGGTAAGGAATTGCCCTCCTGGAAAGCAGCTTCATGGACAAGGACCTTGGAGTCCTGGTGGATAACAAGTCAACCATGAGCTATAAATTTACCCTTCTCCCTAAGAAGACGAATTGTATCTTAAAGGTGCACAATTAATGTGGCCAGCAGGTTGAGGGAGGTTCTCCTCCCCCTCTTCTCCATCCTAATGAGGCCATATCTGAGGCCACAACTGTGTCCAGTTCTGGGCTCCCCAGTTAAAGAGAGGAAAGTTTTAAAGTGAAACCAGCATAGGCTACAGAGGTGATCAAGGAATACAAAGGTAATTAAGGAACAGCAGCATCTCTCTTATATGAAGAGGCTGAGAGATCTGGGGCTGTTTAGCAAGGAGAAGAGCAAACTGAGATGGGATCTTAGCAATGCTTTTAAATATCTAAAGGACAGATGTCAAAAGGATGGGGCCAGGTGGTGCTTACTGACAGGACAAGCGGCAACAAGCACAAACTGGAACACAGGACTTTACATCTGAACAGAAGGAAGAACTCGTTTGAGGGTGATGCAGTACTAAAACAGGCTCTTCAGAGAGGTTGTGGGGTCTCCTCCTCTAGAGAATTTCAAAACCCACCTGGATGCATTCCTGTGCAACCTGCTCTAGGTTTTATCCAGGGGATTGGACTAGATGATCTCCAGAGGTCCCTTCCAACTCCTACAGTTCTCTGATTCTGGGTGATTCCTATCAACTGAATTTTTTCTTCATTCAGTCCAGGCTCATTTGTATGGTGACTGCCTCCATTCTAGACAGCTGAAATACCCATAACAACATTTAGGTGCATCACAAATGTAACAACTTGTGAGATCCCTACAATTTCTCATAGGATGATGCTATAAGCACCCAGAACACAAATGTCTTCCTCACACTGTTGAGCAGCATTGAGATGCTACAGCTGAAAGGAGGAGGTAGGGGTTTGGACATAGGTCAAGCTGTCCTCCCCTGTGGGTCAAAGGAGGGCTGCCAAAGTGGGAGGGGTCTGTATACTGGCAAGGAAGCACAAGGACAGCCTCCAGAGTCTGTGGAGACAGGGATAGTGGTGTCCCAAGGAAACAAGCAGAGCAGGAACAATGTGGGGCTTGCTCTGTACCAGGCCAGGAATTTTATTTGGCCTTTCTACAAAGCTGGATCAAGCCCTGGTCCAGTATAGGCTGGTAACATTTGGAAGGAGGCATGCCAAGGTAGTGTTACATAGTCAGAGCAGCCAGTTTAAAAAAAACAAACACACACACAAACACACAAAACCCAAACAACCAAAAAAAAGCCAAACACCAATATATGAACCTAAAACCAGAGCAAGCACCCAAGAAATCCCACACATGCCACTTCCTTCAGAGAGTAGCTGTAGCCTTTTACTAGTACATTTCAACTATCCAACTCTTTTCAGGCTGCCCACTGGGCTAGAAACTTTGCAGTCAGGCACTCCAGTTTCTTTTCACTCCTAGCTAGGTCAGAAAGAGCCCCTCTGAGGTTTTCTGTCATCTCCTGGCCAAGTAAAAAATAGCAGGGCTACAACCCAAGTTAATGGCTTCATACACAAAATCCTTTAACAACTTCAATGTTTCTTATTTCATTTAAGTCCATTAAAGCCAGTTCATGCAGTAACTCATCTATTGCACTTGTCAGCAAACATTGTTTGAAGCTGACCTTTACTCAGGTCAAAGCATCCTGAGATTTGGTAACAACTCGAGCTTCCTCCAAGCCTCACTTCAAGTTCAGAAATACATCGTTCAGCTTGAGGATTTCAAGCTCTGTTTGCTGACAGTGAACATCGCATACCTGAGCCCTTCTCTTTATTCTTTACTAGTTACCAGTGACTGCCTTTGCTTGGTTTGTTGATTTATTCCCTTACTCAGCCTGCTGTGAATGACCTTGCTCTGCTTCATACACCAGGAAGGCCACACTGCAGCAAAAAATGCCCAGTGCCCTGAACTACAGCATGCAAACACACCACAATGCCTCCCCCCCACTTCCAATAGCAGAACACATCAGGGACAAAGAAGGGACTAGTGGTCAAAGTGAACATTTTATCTAATGTTCCCTGCTGTATTTTAAAAAGCACTGATGGGGTAGAAGAAGTTGGTTTGGGAAGTTGAACCCAGTATTTTTATAGGGGGAAAAAAAGCTTACTGTCTGCTATATGAATCAGATGTTAATGTCCTTTCAGAAAAAAAGCAGTTTATATATCCCTAAACTCTAGCTTTTTATTATTTACTGCCATAACACCAAGCACTGCCTAAAGAACAACATGCCAGCATGTCAATATGCAGATGATTTTCAAGAATGGCCAGTGAGTTGGGAGCCTCAAATTCATAGTGTTCCAGGTGAGAAATATTAAAAGCACCTTTATTTCTTAAATAAAGATGATCCTTTAAAAGATCCCTATTCTGAAACACTGATAAATCAGTGGCCTTCAGACTAGCAGTTTATTATGTTTCAGTCATTGCCCTTACCAAGCTTGCTGCAGAATAAGCAGTGTGTATTGTTAGGAAGAGAAAATCCTCAGTTAGGCTAGGCAAGCTTTAAGGTAGACTGTTTAGAGAAAATTTACATCTGCCCATAGTGTATTCCTCTGTGGCATTAAAAAAAAAAAAAAAGCAGCATACTTTATGTTCTGGAGGGATAAATATTATTTTCCCATTAATAATAATAAATAACTTAATCCTATTCAAACCTTTGAACTATAAAGGTCCTTCAGCAGGATTCTCACATGTTCTATGTGCCATAGCTCTGCCTCACGTGTGATTTTACACTATACAGCTCACATCAGTTATTTTTACTTTTTTCAAAATAATTCTAAAAATACTACATTATTTATGGCTCTTGCCAGTAAGCTGATGATGGAGGAGAGAGTAGAAGACAAGCAATGCTCCCCAGAATTTACTTAAGTATTCTCCTTAAACAGCAAAGCACACTAATCCTCAGAAATTAGAGAGGCCAGTGTGAGCCTTCTGCCTCTGATGTGCTCAGCCTAGATAAAGCCTTTGGTGCCAGGATGCAGGTCTACTTGGGAGAGGAAATGTTAGAAAGTTACTGAATCAGCCAAGAGATTCCCTGCAGATTTCCTTCATTTTTCCAAGTCACTGCCAGCTTCTTGTACTCTCCTTCTGGATGCATTTCATATGTCAGCAGCTATAAGGACCAGCTTGGTTCTTTTAGGAAACAAGAAATAAGGAAAGAAAAATATCGATATACCATTAGATACTAGAAGCATCTTGTTTGGGGAACTGCTGTCCTAAGAGGCTCTGCCATCAAAGCTACGAAGGGTACCAGGACTCGATACAATGACTTCTCCTTTCCTTCTTCAGAGACAATCACCATAATCTGTTTTGACAATGTGACCTAATATTAGATGCAAGACAGTTTCGTTTTTCAACAGATAAACTGTCTAGTACACAAAGCTTTTGGTACACTGACTTTCAAGAGCTCCATGAAGAGGACAAGAAGTGCTTCTTGCTTTTTTGGCATTGCTGTTGACTAAGCACCAGTGACTTGCCTGTCTTGACATGTGTACAGGTAAGGAGCACTGCCCATGTCTGGGCTTTCTGCCATGGGACTTGCTGACACCACTTTAGGTATCCTCTGCATGAGTACATCAGGATCTGAATGTTTTATCTGAGTCCCAGCAGGAACTTGGCAGCTTGTGCTCACTGAAGCCCTTCTCTTTCTCTAAGCAGATAGAACACTGCCATGATGCAAGTAGGATGGTGCAAGAAGTGGGAATTAACAGCCAGTTTGTCACAGCAGTGGGTTAATGCAAAGTGCTGTCTCATATCCTCTTGCAGAGAACATTTCCCCAAGATCTGCAGAGCAGAAGAGAGAAAACAAAATGGCAGACAATAAGAGCTATTTAGGTAGGGACAGAAACCTCAGGCTGTGACAAGCTGAGCAGGTACCAGAAAAACAAATGAGGTAGAGAACTCAATTCTCTTTAATAAATGCCAACAAATAGGAGGAAAATATTTTTACTTACTTAGAGTGTTAAGAGTTCACTCATTTGCTAACCCTAAGCAACCGACTAAGTCTTTTGGGCACCCTTGTGGAAATTAATTACAAGCACTTACTTCTGAACAGCTGAGTTGTCTGACATGTGATGAACAAGTGGGATCATCTGCCTTTCCACATAGCCCTGTTCCTTTTCCAGTAACCTTTCAGATTCCCTGTGTTACCTTAATGGGGAGGTGGTTCCCATGAACTGGAGAATAAGATAGTGTGTATTTTTAATAACACCCAATGGCACCTACACTCTTCTTTTATAAGATAATCCATGTCCAAAGCTCTGCACAGAAAGCAACCACAGGTTATCTTTCTTCTTAGCAGCATAACACTCCCAGACTGTGTGAGAAAGATGTGTGGGTAACTGAATCACACACTTAATCTGTCATTTACAGGAAAAGGATATCACGAAAATGCCATTTTAGTTTGCTCTCCCTAACCTACAGACATGTGGCATAGAAAGCTGTGGATCCAGCTCTCAAATGCCATTACACAGCTCTGAAACCTGCCAAATTTTGAGCACCGACTACCATTCACGTATCAGAGTTGTTTGCTATCAATAGGTGACTTTAACAATGAGAATTCAAAGACTCCCATGATTTGCAGAGAATCCAGCATTTGACAGCCTTTTTTTTAATCCCCCTAAAGGGCAAAACTTAGAATTATAATTGATTGGGGTGTTAGCTAGGCTTCACTGCAACATGTTTTCAATCTAAACACATCTTTAAAACCACCTTGCTTATCTCTGCCCTCAGCTATTTATAAAAAAAAAAAAAAACAACAACAACAAAAAAACCCAACCCCAAAAAACAACACCAAAAAAACCCAAACAAAAAAACCCAAAAAAACCAAAAAAAACCCAAACCACCACAACAACAAAAGAGAGCCATTTGTCTCTAGGACCCACCAGAGACTCGTTTTTGCCACCAGGGTGCCTGCACAGAAGTGATACATGAAAGTCTCCTCTCATGAACTCACTAGATAGAGAGTAAACTACATCAGCTCTAAACCAAGTGATGTTAGCATATTTTAACTTACGCAGCCTGACTACCTGGTAGGTTTGTGTGCACTAGGCCTCCTAGGCCTCCTACCAGCACAGTTGAAGCTCCATGGCCTACATAGGATGAACCAAGAAGGGCACTGTAGTAGAGGAGGATGGTCAACTTCAGCATCCAAACATGTTATTTTCCTGATTGTCCTTGACCTTAATGCTTTTATCACAAGCCCAGCACCCTTCCTAGGATTTCTGTTCCTGAAATTGCTAGAGACAGAAGAGGAAGTTTCAGTCTTTCATCAAGATGCACTGAGAAAGCATCTCAAGAAAAATCAAACAATCCAATACACATTATAAAAGATTCAAGAATCCTTAGCCTCACAGTGCCTACATTACTTACCTCGTGATTCTTGAGCATTTGAGGCTAGCAAGGTTCAGACAGTGAGGAAACTTAGAAAAAAAAAGAAAGGTCAGCATATTTCTGTACAATACATCTGCTGTTTCATTTGAGTTCCCAGCCCTGATGTGTATTTCACAGTTGCTCCTCAGCTTCTAGCAAAGACTCAGTGGCTGCACATAAAAGCTTCTAACAGTCTTAACTTTTTATTTTAAAGCCAACCTTGTACATAAGCCTGACCTGAGACATTTGAACTCCCACAGCTCTAAGCACTTTCTTTCAGGTGCTTCCTGCCAAGAAAAAAAATAAACCCACTCTCCTTGGGAAGATTCTGCTTTTATGAAAAATATGTGCAACTCAAGACTGGGCCTGGTCATGGCAGCCTTTCTTCAGCAAAGAAAACATAGGAATATTGTAGGTTAATCTGATTTATTTGATCTCTCTTTAATCCCCGCTTAGGTACCTTTGCTGGTGCTGCAGAGGTGGCATAATTTTGACATACTTGAATTTCTTTTGCAAACAGAGTGACAGCACTAGAAAGGAATTCTGAGGGAGGTGGAACAGTTGTTAGAGCAGATAGCAACTGCAACCATAAATAAAAGCTGTAAGAAGTACAAGTACTAAATGAATTAGGAAGCAGCTAACAAGATCAGAACAGAAAAAGTCACACTAATTTCAGGGAGTGCTCAGATCTGCAGATTTCAAAATATAACCAAAAGGGGGAAAGTTAAATAATTATCATTTCAATAAAATCTGGCATTAAAACTACTAACTCGTGAAGAGTTTACGTATATTTTAAAATGCATTGTTCTCAAAGTCCTTGTGCCAAGGACAGAAAATCCAGTCTCAGAATGATTAAGTGCTGAGCTAAACGTATGGCTTCACAGATGAAGAAACAATCAATACAGTATGTTATGTGGCAACTCTTGACCAAAGTATAGAGAACAAAAGAAAGAGCAGGCACTTGAGGCAGATTATTAACGTTCCAAGAATTTACCTTTATAAAACATGCACTACTGTGGTACATTTTTTCATATGAAAACAGAAATACCTTTGAGACAAGTTTGTAAGATTCCCCATTTTATGCAAGTTGTAGCTTACATAGCCTTTTTCCAATATATGGTCATTTTATTTTATTAACTTAAAATAAACACAAAGTAAAAAAAAAAAAAAACAACAACGGCATGAGAAAAATTCCCCAAAGAAATACACTACAGTGCTTCTGATGACTGCAATAGCTAAATTTAAAGGACAGATGGTGTTTAGGAAGCATGAATTAAATGAATGTGGATAAAAGAATATTAAACAGCTTCATTCTCTCTCAAAACCACATTGTAAGTTCATAATAGCATATATAAAGCTACATCTATTTGAATGACTTGGCGTTTGGGGTGTGTGTGTGTGTATATATATACACAGACACACACACACACACACACACACACACACACACACACACACTTCAGAGGAACATACTTATTTTAAATGTTTGGATTGGTAACAAACTCCTGTCCTTCCCAAACAAAAAAACATGATTTTCCCTAATTGCATGGCTCAAGAGCTGCAGCATTCCTCACTGGCAATGGTAGTAGTGACAATGCATATCACAGCTACTGCAAAATGGCAAAGGGTGATGATATCCCACTAATGTTCTGCTTGACACATTGGCTTATCAGCAGCCCAAACACTGGATTCAGGGCTGAGCAAGTTAGCTGACACATGATCACACAAACATGCTTATATCTGCATTACTCCTGAAGAACCAATACTCATCTCCCTGCAAAGACCTGGACTCAGGAGAAGGAAGCCTGGCGGGAGGAAGTTAATCTCTGAGAAAAGCTGAGCTCAGGAGAGACAGATGGTTTTGGTTTTTTTACAGGAGGACACAAAGGTGTCCAATTTGGTGAGCCTGTGTGCTTCCACCTAATTTCTTCTTTCATTCCTTGCACTACAACCTCAGGTTTGTAAGCAAGAACATTTATGAGGCTACAGACTCTGCTGAAGCGTGGTCTAGATATTTGGGGGGGGAACCCCAAGACTACAAAGACCACTTTTTTTTTGTTATGATCATTCATCTGCCTTCCATTGCCTGTGCCCTGCTCCCCAACTCCAAATTATTTGATTAGCTCCAGGAGCTATGTTCTCTCATAGTATGTGGATGAGTTGTATTCATACACTGATGAAGGCTTACTTGGGGAAAGAAATAAGGCAGAAACAGAGTAAGATCCAGCAGTATAAGGCTGTAATACAGAAGACACTAAGATTTATAGTAGCCTTTCTAGTCTTTTGGATTGATTTGGTATCAGCAGCAGAGCCTCTGTGACAGAAGTAACACCAGATGACATATTCCCATTTCCTCTGAGTAGTGAAGGGTCCTTAAGAGAAACAGTCAAGCTGTTAAAGGAATGGAAAAAATGAATGCAGGTCATAGACAAATGCATCACAACAGTACCGGAGGCAGCAGATGCTAAAACTGATTTAGTAACTATTGCTTTTATAGGCTTAAAATTAAGACTAGTGAGACAACAGAAAACATGCAGCTCTTCAAAAATTGTTAGCTGCAAGAACTAGGCGCAAAAATGCCTGAGTGCCCATTTTAGCGTGGGTTGAGCTCAATGCCGTTCTCAGTATGGTGTGACAGTCAAACAAGATGCGATCCTTCACTTTTCTACAGGTATTCGGCAGTGAACCATCCCCCTCTGTCCAATGTTGTCCAAGTATGCTAGAAGCAACCCACAGGCAGCACCCAGAAATCCTTTGTTGTGGCAAGTCTTAGGACACACATGAAGCCTATCTATCTAGACTACCACAGTGGTAGTTCACTAAATCAATTCTAGTGCCTTTGTCTCAAGCACTCTCATGGCATGCTGAGTCAGAAACATGTCAAGACTACAACATGCCACAATAGTGCTTGAGACAAAGGCACTAGAATTGATTTGGTGAATTAACCTTAGAGTGAGGCACAACATTTGAGTTTATTATCAACCAAAAGTCATTAGCTTTACCTCCAAAAGAAGATTCAGTCTTCTGAATAGCTAATTAATTTTAACAGTTAATATATTTTTTTTAATGGAAACCAGAGAGGTCTGTAAGTAGTTAATAGCTCAGATAATTTGATTATTAGTTCTACTGAAAAAAAAACCACAAAATTCCATCAGTACTATTACAAATGGCAATTTCAAGATTTCAGAAACACTCTGTATTTACACTGTGAGCAGAATCCTACAACGGCTAGAATAAATTCTGTAATTCTAGGTACATTTTATGTACATTTTTTTCTTCTTCTATTTCACATTTGAATGCAACTTTAATTACATTCACTTTTTTTTTGTTTACTGTCAGAAAAATGAAAACAAAAGTAACACGGAATTCAAGTAAGTAGCAGAGTTGTATATAATATGTATATAGCTGGTACTAGTAACCTGATTTGACTAATGCACAGGACATGGCCACAATACATACACATACAAATCTACAAATCAATTTCTTAGTTGTTTCCTCTGCTTTACATAAAAAAAAAAAAAAAAATTAAAAAAAAAATCAAAGGCTTTAAAACTCTAGCCATCTGATTATATTGTCTAAACTGAGTAACTCATCTAATGAGATCTTATCTAGAACAGCACCATATTTCAATTTGGTGATCCTAGTAAATAGTGATCTCACCTATTCCCTCAGTAGCAAGCACGAAGTACTCCTCACACCCATTATCGAGGTGCTCTATCTATCTTCTTCCACACTTCAAGTTGCCTGGGAGATAAAGGAAGGAATTTCTCCTCCTTATGCTTTTCTCCAACACATGAAAACCCTTACACCTCTCATTTTCTTCCCACGCAGAAATACATGCAGCAAAGCAAGTCTTGTTTCAGGTTTCTTAACGGCTAAACGTGTGATGGGCAATATTTGGTTTCAGCATTTTCTTCCCTACACTTCCCAGCACTTAATTTTCTTCATCTCTAAATCTCAACATCCTTTAAAAAGCATCGTATGCAACTACTCAGTGCATGATGCTAGCAATGACAAGCCTTATGTGGCAAAGAAGCAATAACTCTTTTTGTTACAGTACTTCAAGAGTTCAACTCTTTGTTCAGACTGAGACCTGTATCTTTTCTAGTTTCCAAGCAACAGGCTCTCTGATGATGCAGCCCACATGACATTCTACCCTGAAGCTTCATGTTTACATTAACACTGTTTTAGATCAGCAAAACCGTATCAGAAATAGATTGCTGAGTAATTCCAATTTCACATACACTATTATAACCCTGCCAGGATAAAATGCTAAAGGTTCTTACCAAGACTCAATTTCAAAGAGTTTGAAATGTACAAAAGAGATATTTTGCTCCTGCTTTTCTTGGTCATGTTCTCCAAGAATAGGGAAAGTTTCCTTCACACATTTTCCCAAGATACTCCCTGCACAAAATGCAATTTTAGGGGTAAAACTCACCATGGGAATAGTAGGGTGAATGGGCAGAAACAAAGTTGGCAGAAGAATGGCTCATCTCCTTTTTTCTGTGCCACAAGAATATACTATCCTGTCACAGCAGCCTCACAAGGCACACTGAATGATTACAAACAAGCACTTTCTTCCTCTTTCTAAGCCAATTGGAAGAGCAGCCATAGAAGACAGCATACTGTCAGCTCCTGCTGTAAAACATACAAAGGCTAATTATGCCATGAAGCAGACCCCAGAAACACATGCTCTGGCAGGCAATCTCTGTGCACTGGAGAGGCACTTCAATATCAAAACAAAAACCTCAGCCTCACTACATTATTTATAAGAAGGAACTTCAGTTCCTTTCATTACTCACTTAAAAAGCCCAGAGGAAACTCTCATTGCAGTCACACTTGGTCCCTCTCATGAAAGCTGTCCAGCCAAAGCATTGAAGAACCTGGCCTGTAAGATTTCATTTCAAATTGTTTCAGTAACAGTGTGCTATTGATATGCCCCTTGAATATCACCCAGAGCCAAGAACACCCACACAGTATAAAGACATAAAGCACAATGAAACCTTAAGTGAATGAGTCGATTCTCCCCTCACACCAAGGCCAAGAGTATCTCCATTAAGTAAAAAAGTGGCAGGAATGAGACCCTGTAGGGTTCCAGTAAGATCAGGCCAGCTGTATACAAAAGCTATTTAGTTTGGTTTTGCTCACTGACACTTGTAAGACAGTGAAGAACGTAAAGCTGGAGGAAAAGAAACCCTTCGCAGAAGTGACTACCACCTCACTCATGTAAGACAAGAGCATAGTAAAGACTGTCCCAGTTTTCATAATTTCTAAACATAATCAACAAACTAATTAGTTTTAGAAGGGTAAACTGCTATTTTCTGCAGCTTCTTCAGTGCAAGACAAATACAACAAAAGTTGCAAATGTGTGACAAGCACAGCTGAACAGGAACTTTTTAGCCAAGGAACATGAGGGAGGAAAAAAATATTTGTGGAGTAGCATTTTGCTGCAGGAGGTGAAAATTGGTGTAGTTGCCATTACTTGACATTTCTGGTTTTGCACGGCACTATTCTAAAGGAAGGAAAAAAAATAATAAGTCAATGCATCTGTGGAAGTAGAAATTACTAGAACCTCTAATGTTCAGATTTGAGATTGTTTCTAAACATCATCTACAAAAAGTAGTAGTAGCTGAAACCATCTCAGAAGCTGAAAAGGTGTATTGCATGCTTTCAGTTGTTTCAGCCCACATGTTAAATGCACATGAATGAATGTGTCAAGGAAAAGTACCCATGAGCAGACAGCATTTCAGATACCAGCTCAAAACTCTAAATATTGCTAATAAGTCTCAAATAAGAAGCCTTTTTTTTTTCTGGTTTGGACATAACTTAGTGTTCACAAAATGCCCTCGATGGTTTATAAACCACAGGCTTATCAGAAAAAGGCCTGTGAAAGTATCTGTCCAGTCAAACACCAGAAGTTTGCTAGCAATCAAGATTTCTAACACCACTGATTTCTGTCTCCAGAGTGAAGTGAAAAAAAAAAAAAACAAAAACACCACAACACGCCAATAGGCCCCTTACCTGGGAATCACTTACTGTAACTCTCCTTCCAAAGGTGATACTGATACAAACAAGTTAATTTAGGTCTGGCAACCCCAGATCCTCTATAAGGAGCACAGATCAAGAAGACATTTTCCTTGGAGCAACAGGTCATTCACACGGGCCTCTTAAAGAACCAGCAACAGCCCACCGATAATGCTGACAACTGTAGTGGGAGAATCCAACAAAAACTGTATGAAATCACAAGCTCTCTCCCATTTTCCTGAAGCACGGATTTCACTTCACAGTTTTAAAAGTTGGAAAACTTAGGAAGCTAAAGATTCTTGAATTACAACTTCAACAAGACATGAGATTTATATCTAAGATGCTACAGGCAAACCAACAAGTTGTTGGAAATTCTTGAGAATTCAGAAAAGCACAGAAGGGAAGCAAGTCTGCAGATGACACCAAGCTGTGTGGCACAGTCGACTTGCTAGAGGGCAGGGATGCCATCCAGGCTGGAGAGGTGGGCCCAGGCCAACCTTATGAAATTCAACAAGGCCAAGTGTAAGGTCCTACACCTGGGTAGGCACAATCCCAAGCACAAATCCAGTCTGGGTGGTGAATGGCTGGAGAGCAGCCCTGAGGAAAAGGACCTGGGGGTCTGGGTTGATGAAAAGCTCAACATGAGCCTGCAGTGTGTGCATGCAGCCCAGACAGCAACCGAGTCCTGGGCTGCATCAAGAGCAGTGTGGCCAGCAGGGCAAGGGAGGGGATTCTGCCCCTTTACTCTGCTCTCGTCAGACCCCATCTGGAGTACTGTGTGCAGTTCTGGAGCCCCCAGCACAGGAAGGACATGGAAGTGTTGGAGCGGGTCCAGAGGAGGGCCACGAAGATGATCAGAGGGCTGCAGCAGCTCTCCTATGAGGACAGGCTGAGAGAGTTGGGTCTCTTCAGCCTGGAGAAGAGAAGGCTTCGAGGAGACCTTATAGTAGCCTTCCAGTATCTGAAGGGGGCCTACAGGAAGACTGGGGAGGGACTATTTATAAGGTCTTGCAATGACAGGACAAGGGGCAATGGGTTTAAACTGGCAGAGGGAAGATTTAGACTAGATGTCAGGAGATAGTTCTTTCCAGTGAGGGTGGTGAGGCACTGGCACAGGTTGCCCAGGGAGGTTGTGGCTGCTCCCTCCTTGGAGGTGTTCAAGGCCAGGTTGGACAAGGCCTTGAGTAACCTGTGCTGTTGGGAGGTGTCCCTGCCTATGGCAGGGTGTTGGAACTAGATGATTCTTGAGGTCCCTTCCAACCTTACCATTCTATGATTCTAAGGTAAAGCGCTTGCCGAAACACTCCCTTCACACACCTTCAGTAGAGAACTGAAATCCACCCAGGGTAACTCATCCTCTACATTCACTTCTGATGGAAGTGAAAAAATGAAGCAACAGCATTTACCTGACTGTTTCCAGGATTTTTTTCCCCTCTCCCCTTTAAAATGCTCCCATGGCACGTGGAAGGGAGGCCTTTCAGAATTGAAGCTGGCCACCAGGTTATGGCAGTTTGAGTGATGGCTGGACACATTAAAAGCCAAATAGGGTCTATACCGCTGGGTTCTGATTTACTTACCAATTCACAGGCTTCTTGTTTTGACAAGCAGGTCCATTTACCAACCTGTTCAGCAACAATAGCTTTGTAAAGTGTACATGTAACAAGTCACAAGTTCTTCCATTTATTTGAGTAAATATCTGGTAAATAAAATCATCGGTAAACATTACAAAATTAAATACATTAAAAAAGCTTGCCAGTATACATAAAATTCACAAACATGTATTTCTTTTGAAAAATAAAACATGTTTAGAGCACCCTTGATATAAAACGCCTGACTAGTGTCATCTACCAGCATTTGGTAGTTTATTGAACACTTCTGTTAGGACATTTTCAGGATGGAGCAGAGATTTCTCTCCTGTTCTTGCTTTTAAAAGAGAGCCCAAGTTACAAAGTCTCCCCACTTCTCAGGGCAGAGGCATAAACAAATATTATAATATTCTTTGCCTGCCTTAGTAGGCAAGGAATCTCCATTTGATTAAGACCACATCACTGAATGCAAGACAGTGCCTGTAATTCATTTTGGTGGCACTGCCTTTCCTTCACTGTGAAGCAGCTTTTAAACGGTGATGGACATTTCTCTAGATATCACTGCAGGCCTTTATTCAGTATAAGTTAGCACGGTTCTAAGACACCATGAGGTGGACAAGAAATGATCTGGCAAAGCATCAAAGTCAGTCAAATAACTTTTAAGTCTACAAATTAAGCCCTTAAAATTCCCACTTTTCATATGCTGCAGTCTAAACAAGGAGATATGATGAAATTCTTCACTGAGCTGCTCGAAGGGTATTTAAAAAACTGGCAGCACTTGTTTTAGTAATCTATATTGGTACCTTCTGGTAACGCATTCGCAATAATCACCATTTAAATAATTTACTGTAACAAACTTTTCCTTCCATCCATGTGAAACAGTATTCACAACCCACTTTATAATTTATGTACAGACAAGCACAAGAAATTTGACATCCATGAGTCAAATGTACAACCAACTTTTAAAATGTTATCCAACTAGTTGCAAGGAGAAATATCCTAGCTCTGTAAATTTACAAGATCTTCTGCTTCACCATGTAGGTTTGCTGCCCCTCATCACTAATAACTCCTGGATTCTTCACTTGCTTCGGTAACCCTCTAGCAAAAAAAAGTAGAGCAGCATCCAAATTGTTGATATTCTTGATTAAAAAAATTAGACACTTAAAAAAGAACCCTTAAAACACACACCAAAAAAAAATTTCCTTGAGTCAAAACTGAATGAAATAAAAAAAAACAGTTGTAGAGAAATACAACAATAAAGGTCTTGTATTCAAAGTCCCATTTCCCTTGCCATGTCTTTTACAGAGTGCTACTACTTTGAATTATTTATATACTCTTCTTTTGAGGGGGGCTGAGTTTCCTCATTCCTCTTATCCGAGTTAGCAGCTCTTTGATAAATTCCTAGGAATAAAGATCAGAAAATATGAGTAATTTTTATGATCCCATAACAACATGATTTTGAGTTTAAAAAAAGGAAATCAAAGCAAACTATACATTTTCATTTAAGCTTTTACTGCTAAGCTGGAATTTCTCTGGCCTGATCTCCAGGAATCTTATATGCACATTCTCATCACAGTGGAGGTGCAACAACTAGCTTTTCCTCTGCATAAATGTTCAGGAACAGGTGCTAGTCCTCTTTCTGATTTTTACTACAAAGGGCCTTCTACCAACTCGTGAGTCAAGTCTACATCTGGGTACAATGCAAATTGTCATGGTAGACTTTCACAGTTTAACCCCACTCAGAAATCAGCACTCCTGCCTAAGAGGTGTTTCTCTTACCACTTTCCTTGCCTGCACTAGCATCTTGACTGGCTGTATACTCAGCTGAAACAGAAGACTCAACTATTTTTTCATCTTGTCATGCTATTTTCCAAGCTTGCTCAGCTCTCTGACCAGGCTCACCACTAAGCTCCATACCAAATACTTCCTGCCAGTGAGGCAAGGCAGGAGCAATGAGTCAGAGGTAGCATCACTGGCTAATGTTAAAAAAGGTTGAACAGCTCAGCAAATGAGACTATTCTGAGGGAAAAAAAAAAAAAAAAAAAATCATAGTGATCTTTTCTAGTTCCAGCACCATTTTTTTAAAAAAATTGTAAGTAAGTCTATTCTCCAACAGAGTTGCACCATCATCTGAAATATGCAATTTCTTATAACAGCTGCAGATGCATTAAAAGCTCTGTCACTCCTTTGCTGTCAAATTGGAAGAATAACATTTACCCACAGTACTATGTATGCATCTACAAAAAAATTCTTAGCATGAAATCTAAACATGGACTGTGATTAAGTATTTAGTCAGTCAGGCTGATGTAAAAGGACAAAAACTGTGACTTCCTGGCAGAATGCCTGAGGCCAAAATTTCAATGAAAAAGGTCACTACCTAAATGACAATACAGTTCAAAGTAGTCACACTGAAACACATTATCTGGGTGCTATACTATGCATTAATAAAATCTCTGTATATATGTATTTTAACTTGAGAAATATGTCAGTTTTTTCTAGTTGGACAACAGTTCTGGCAGATATCACTGCAAGAGAGCAATTTCCTTTCCTGGCAGTTTATGCATGTCTTCACTGTATGTACTGTTGCACCACGGTTATTGTTGCACCAACACTAGCTGTGGCTTCAACTAAGAGCACCAAGGGCAGAGCAGCAGATATGTCAGCTACAAGCATCCCCAAGAACCTTTTATATTCTGGCCACTATTCCTGAACTAACCAGATCAAGGTGGTACAGGAATACATCTCTGCATATCAGTATTGCACTTCCCACCTTGACAGACAGTCTAAGGAGATCACAAAAGCAGATTTGTTAAAGATTCCAAATCCTCCCACTCCATCCTCTAGAAGCTATTTTTTTTCAAGCCACCACAACAATATCCACTCTAAACTTCTCAGGGTACAGTACTTATCCATTTAGAGGTCAGGAAAAACAAATTTTAGGATTCTCTTTTACTATTAAACTCAAATGAAGCCCTGCAGTGAAATCACACAAATAGTCTCTAGAAAGTGATTTTAAAAATATTTTTATTTGGGATTAATACAATTAGCACTGACCTTCAACAGCCTTTTACATAAAAAGCTGAACTCCCATGCCAAAACATCAGATAAAAACCACTTTGGAAAAAGAATGGGTTGAAGTTCAGTTCTTCCCTCTGGAAGACTTTATTAGTCATTTGTTAAAGTCACAAATAGTCTACACCACATTCAATCACCGACAAGGCAGCCACAAGACACTGCAACTGTAAACTGTCCAAATGGTTCACAAAAGTTGAAAGTGAGAGCATTACAGGAAGGGGCATCTGACAGGGAAATCTATAGTACTCTCCCACAACTCTGAAGAGTTTGAAGCAAGTTCCCCCTGGATATGAAATGCAGACAGGGTTGCTTTTTAATACATTACAGCTAGGGAGTGGAGTTCCCCTTAGACTCTGAAGTTGTACCACAAGTATCTTTTGCAAAGTAAGATATTTGCTTGAAGTTATCAAGCAACTTTCACATCATCTATAAACTTCTTAGTGCTGCCAAGGTATACCTAACTGTAGGGGCAGCCCCCTAAGCAGATCTGAGGTAATTGAAAGTATTCTTAAAGAAGAGGAAGGAGTCGTATTCACTTGAAGAAGTACATACAGTAACTGAAAATTGCATATCCCCCAGGAGATATTTTCCCTGAAGTACCTGCAGTGTCAAGTAGTAAAACCCAACAAGAGCATTTTGTATGTGCCCGATATTCACCTAATGTAGTAGGGTTGTTGTGCAAAACCCATGGGAGTGCAAACCACAGCACTGGTTAAGTAAATTTCTGACTTAAGTATCACTTAATGGCATGTTAGAACATGGTTTAATGGCCATGGTAATCTTAGGTTGGTGGTTGGACTTGATGATCTTAGGAGGTCTTTTATAACCAAAACAATTCTATGATTTTGTGATCTTTTTTGATCATGTCCTGTGTTTGTGTGTGTCTTGTGACTTTCTTGAGTAGTCAGTGACTTAAATCTCTGCTTGAATTCTCCAGAGAATAAGCATAACTTTACATAGTTTGTTTGGAAATAATATTGAAAATTGTTATTATTTAGAAGTTCCCAGTAAAGCAACTTTCTTCTATGACATAACTTCATCTCTTTTTTCTCTCATTTTGCAGTTCTTGAAGTGTTACACTAACAAGATACTCTCGATAGGTTTAATTCTGAGTGAGAGAGATCTCCAGCTCATTCACTTGAAATTTTGTATTATTTCTATGAGAAAAGAAACAAGCAAAGAAATCCCAAATCTGTTTCATCAGTTTCTCCTCAAAGCTTAGTTATCTGCAGATATTGTGTAGCTCAGGTGTATCTTTCATACAATAAATGTAACAATTGCCCACTCACTGGATTTCTCTCCCATAGCAGCTTAAGAGTCTCCTTGTCATTTCTCCTGTTATCACTCTGGCAGTCCCACTGGCAGAAGCTCTAATTGACATCAGCCACAAATACAGATTTTCTCCAAAGCCCAGTCTAAATGGGTGGTCTTGCTACTACCAGTAGCAGATACAATTACACAGATTTAGCCATCCTTCTTCAAAGTATGTGTCTTGACAAAACCTCATTGATTTCATGTCCACAACTGTCTTCCTACTCTAAATAAGAGTCAGTCTATTTTCAGGTATCAAAATCCTATCATCAGGATCAAAGATATTTTTTATTTCTTTGCTATGTTCACTGCTAACATGACACTCAAAATCCCCCAAACTCTACCTTTTGATTCCCTGTTGTATAGGCAGTACCAAAGCAGCAACTTGAAAAAGGTCTGAGTTGGATTTTCCATAGGTGATGCATGGCTCCAAGTGAAGCAATCACCTGCACTGGCACATGGGCAATGCAGGATGACACACTGCTCCCTGCTCTTCTTCAACCACAAGAGTTCAGATCCAAGATTTGGTTATGCCACCGATTTTACAGAGAGCACACCCATTCAGTTTGTGCAGTCCTAAAAATCAATTTGCTGTTCTTTCATGTCAAGTCTCACCTTACGTCAAGGCTACATGACATGTAGTGCTTTTGAACTAGGCATGGTAGTAACAACAGAGAAGAGGAAGCAGGGGGAAAAATACAAATTATCTGAAAAATATTTTTAGCACTGTAATCTTGCACGTGTCAAAGCACTCTCCACATTTGAGATCCCAAAGCCTATGTCTTGAGTCAGGTCAACTTGAACAAGTAAAACTTAACTACATGCAGCAAAGAGAGCATGGCTCAAGTAAAAGGATATAAAGTATAAATGCAAACCACATATTGCAATAGTTAACACCAATAAAAACATACTTTACAGTTTGCTAGTTACCAAATGTTGCTTTTGTTGGTGGTTTGTTTGGTTTTGGGTTTTTTTTTGTATTGGGGTTGGTTTTTGTGTGCCTTTTTTTTTTTACTATTTATGTTTGTATAAACAGCCAAGTTGACAAATTGTGCCTAGAAATTATTTTTAGTTTCTAGCACATTTTACAAGCCTAACTTTCATCGACTGAATGACACATCAGTCACATTCCTTATGAATCTTGATTAGCAAATCAACATTTTAATTTAAGGATTACTAACATAAACTTAAATAGCACCCAGAAGTTGTACTGTGTACACTTTCCCTGATTAATCTTTGGTTGTCTTGTTTGGGCAAACTACATGACTCCACAACAAGGTTCCCATATTAAACATAATTTAAACAGCCATAACCGCTAAAATTGTCAAAGCTTTCCTGAGGTAGAGCATGTTCGATCATCTACCTATACTTCCTTTAGAAGAACATTTTCATAAGCAGTTTCTCTTAAGTTACCATCAGCTATCTTTAGCCAGTTCATTGAAGAGGCTGAGAATTCCTTCTACCTTTCAAATCACAGAATGGTAAGGTTGGAAGGGACCTCAAGGATCATCTAGTTCCAACCCCCTGCTATAGGCAGGGACACCTCCCACTAGCACAAGTTACTCAAGGCCTCGTCCAAGCTGGCCTTGAACACTTCCAGGGAGGGATAACTCTGCTTCTGGTAATTCAGTTCACAAAATATGCAAAAATCTCTCAGTCTTTCCTTAACCATTGGTTTGGAAGATGCTATGCAAAACAGATTTAACAAAAATAGTTTAAAAAAAAAAATTTAAATAATGAAAGTTTCAAGTTAAACTTTCTGGCTGCACTATTTTTCCTTACGTTCTGAATAGCAGAGGCATCATATCACATAAATACTTCCCCAGCTGGGGATTACTGTCTTTTGCAAACTGTAGAACTCTTGATGCTAAAATCCCTATCATGCTTGATTGACTGTGTATGATGGATCAGGAAAAATTCCATCAGCTTATATCCACTCTCCACAAATCTTCTAGAAATCCTTTCACAAACCAATTACCTCAGTAATTTTGAATGATCTGCAAATACAAAAGGATTGCAGATTTTCTAGGCAAGGTGTGGACCTTCATATAGCAAGTTTAAGCCAGCTCAAAACTGCTCCTGTGACTTTTTTTTTTTTAAACTGATACATGCAAACTATTTTTAACTGACCTAAGTTAACATTCCTGCATTATTGCTGGGCTTATGCTACTGATGAAGAAAAGCTGCTGCTCTGAACAGTCCTGGGAAATTACTCCCATTTTGGCACTTATCCTCACAAAGAGTGGGTTAGTTTCTCTTCAACTTGGCTATCTCAAAAGATTGACAAGGAAGATGGATATTATCCCAGGTAAAAGACCTGTCTCTATCCCATCTAAAGAGACAATTCACAAGTCCAGTATTAAAATCTCACCATGATCCAAGTGCCTTGAAGGCAGTCAAACATGTATCCAGGATGTTGTTTCCCCTGAACTGCTATGCCAACTTAACCTACAAACGTGGCACAAATATTACCTACGGTTCTAGGTTTCCAGAAAAAGCTTTCCAGTGGAACACTCATTAACATCTGTCACATACCAGAGCTCTGAAATTTGTCCTTGTGTTAGGTATTAAGCCTCAGAACTAAGAAAAAAAATTATATTACATGTTTAGTGAAAGGAAGAATGGCGATTATTTGATTCTCTGTCTTCATGTGTTTTCAGGTAACACGAGAGATAAAAGGTCACCACATGAATGGCTGCTAAATTCTTCCTAGATTTTTCCTCCCACCTACTCATGATCCCCACTGTGACAAGAACTATGTCAGGTTCCACACTCTGCATCAGTCCACAAGTCTGTCTCTTGCTGAAAGAAGGCTGACAGGTACAGCATTACTACAGTGAAACATCTGAAGACTTATTTTCTGGCCTGGCATCTCCATAATGGAAGATGTGTGCTATCTGCTGTAAAGAAATCAAGGTACACCACAGATGAAGCTATACAAGAGTTAAAACGGAGGTCTTTGAGTCAATTCCCTGCACTATCAAAAGTTGTGCCAGTAACCGCAACAGTAAACCTGGAGAATTTCTCTAGTCTACCACAGTTACTGATACCACAGAAATCAATAAAAACATAAAAGACCTTAAAAAAAAAAAAAAAAAATCTTAGAGAAGTGTTCTGTTTCTATCATTGGTTCTTCCTGACAGTCTGACCATCCTTAAGCCACAGTTGTTGAAGTGGCTACAGCTGCAGATGTTAGAGAGGAACCAAGCTATATGCAGCCTTGTTTCAAAAACCAAATACCTGACTTCTAGTCATGCGTAGTTAAAAAGTCTGAGTAGAGGAATCCTTTAAGCCACCCCCTCTATTAAATACTGAGCAGCCTCCACTAATGAGAAAGTACCAACTCAGTAATTTGAACACAGAAACTGACCCAGGACCTGGACTTCCTTTTTTAAAATGAGTCCACATTTTTGTTACATTATTTGCTCTTTCTAGTAAGCACACAGTGCTATATGAGAGGTAAGCTGTATTTGCACTGGACACATTAATGGGTATTCAAGTTGAAAGTTGAGTACTGAACTTAATCCTGTTAGTTCAAGTTATACCACAGTTGTATTCAAACCCAGTCACAAAAGAGAAAAAAAAAAAAATCTAAGTCACATATCTACAGACCAGTTCCCAGAATAACTTTACTCTCAGAGAAAAAATTAAATGCCTTCACATTGAAGAGCACAGAGTCCATCTCACAAGTTGAAATTTCAAGCAAATACAGTAGTGTCGTAAACCACCTTGTGAGAATTGTGTTTAGTTCTCTTGTAATGTGACAGATTTAAAAACATCAGTGAAGTTAATAAGGACATTATAGAAAACAATATTGATACTTCAGGTGGAATGATCAGTAGTACCTTCACAGGACCCTGTCCTGTTCCTACTGTAGTCAAGTGACAAGCACAAAACATTGCCAGGATGTAAATCCTCACGCCAAGCAGTTCCTCATTAATATTCCTGTATTTACTTTATCATCAATATTTTTTAAAAGTTCCTTTAGCTTGAACATAGCTACACTTTCCACATGTGAATAGTATTTAAGAAAAGTCTTTTTACCTCTGTTGGTTTGTAGCAATCTACAAGAGTTTCCTAGAAGCAAAATATGAAAGCGTCAGTTCCAATACAGAATAACAGTGAATACAAACAAGTCTACAGTATGAAACCTAGCAAGAGAGCAGCCAGAGAAAAGGAGCAAGAACCAGGAACAACTGGATGAAGACAATACTGAAAGCCAAGTGTTATAGCAAGCTTAGGTCGAATTATTTGTAACAGGAGAGAAACAATGGCTTCCTCCTCCAGCTTGGAAGTTAAAATTTCTTTCTCCAAGAAAAGAAGAATCTAAAAACACTTCTCCCAGCAATACACATGTGAAAGGTAGCTTTCTGTGAGGGCACCACCCCTTTGTAATACAGAAATACAGAAGTTAGGAGTGCCTGACGCAGCTAGCAGGGCAGCTGCAGCAGCCAGTTTAGGCAGAAGCAAAGCTATTTCTGAATTCCAAGCAAACAGCTCAGATATGGGGCCATGCCCCATATCTTTGTTGGCTGGGCAGTAGGCATTGAGAAAAGGGTGCCTACAGGCACAGCACATCAGATGTGGTGCATCTAGGTACCATGTTAGTCACCTCCCAGAAGTTAGCCGAGGGCAAACCACTGCTGCGGGTTCTGTTTCTATCCTTCAGTGCATATGAAAAGAGTATTAACAGGGACCCTAGCTATGATAGACAAAGAAATCATTTCCAGTGTCCTAAGGACAAAGAAGGATTGCTAGTCTATTTGCACACGTGTATATCTTCTGCTGCAGTGAATCACAGAAATTATCTGGTCATTGTAACTGCCTCTCAGCTACATAATATTTTTATGGGATTTTTCTTTATTTTTCTGTGCTTTCAGGTCTTTATTTTATATACTTGTAAAAAATAGAATGAATCTAACTTGTCTCAGCTCAGCTCCCTGTATTACTGCACTTTTTTGAACATTTGTATTCCCGTTATCTCTTACCTTCCAGAAATAGTTTCTCCTAGAGGATTTTAATTACCTTTGTTCAGTCCAGTAGATTATGCTAAACTCAGAACTGAGAGATTTCTAGTTCTAATTCCACATTTACAGTGGATTCAAACACAAAATATGGATCCAGATGTATTAAATCAGCCACACTGATTTAAAAGTAGAAAATAACATTACCTGTAATTTGAGAGCTCTCTCCTCTTCATTGGCTGCATCAAGAAGGTCATCAATGTCAATTTCTACATCTGGCATCTCTTCCTCCTGAAAAGCAAAAATTCCCACTTAATCCAGAGGGATATGCTTTAACTAACCTCAAAAGCAGCCTAGTCATAGTACACAACCTCATCTGCCTGGAGTCAGATAAGAAAGAAACCAGCAAGGCACAGTGGCTTGATTCCATACTCCCAGGCCAGCAGAAGGACAAGATTTGGCCACACATGAGATGACAGCTCTAACTCATGCCCAGCAGCACATGTCATGCTTTTCTCTCAGTGCTGAGCAAGAGGATGTAAAAGAGGTCAGGAAAGAAGTGGATAAAAGCTGCAGCAAGTCACAAAATTGCTTTGAAAACATTAAGTGCGTATTTTGTTACACTATGGAAGATCTCCCTTGCTTGAAGTTGGCTCATGAAGACACCACAGATTTCCAGTGCTTCCACTGAAGCACAAAGTCTAAAGCACGGAACTATTTGAGAATATATTGTTCCCTGAGTCCCTGAGCTCTGGAATCCCAATGAGAATTCATCATCCACAGATACCACTGTTAGTTCATTTACAATTATGCAAAAAAATATTCTCCTGGCCATTTTTTTTGCATTTGCTTATTATAAAAGGCACTTCAAAATGGTAAAGCAGCACCTTGTTACACAGTCAAAACATTCTGGTCTCAGCTTCTTCCCCAGATGAATCCCACCCTCACAGTGTGAGGCCATGGACACATGGCTCCTCTGTCACACCTGATCCATCCAAGCCAGTGCATGGCCACTGCAAGCAGCTCTCAATTTCCAAAGAGGAGGTTGGATTTGAGCAGTCTTGAAGGGACAAGACTGCTATCCCCACTAGCAGTTGTCTTGTACCCAAATGATGCTTCTGAAGATCCTTTAAAAAAGAATTTTGACCAAAAAAATGTGGTGATTACAGCAATTTGCAAAACTGCAACAACTGTGAAATAATTCAACAGCTCAAATTGCAGTTGCTACAGGTAACAAAAATTACTTGGTAAAAGAAGAATCCAAACATTACCAAGGAAGACAAATGGGCCTGAGTTAATCTAACAAAATTAAGCACCAATGCATCTAACAACTACCTCTATCAGAAGCGTCAGCTAAAATGTCAACTGTTCAACCTTTATTTGGGTGTGAGGACAGAAGTCGATTAGGGTAGAAGGAAGAAAACCATTAAGCTCCTTATTCCCCCATCTCTGAAGGAAAATGTGCAAGAACACGATAGCACAGCCATGCAGGCTGTTAAATCCAATTAATAAAAACAGATGAAGCACATCCTTTGCCCAATTAGCAGGTTGACTCTTTCAGCGTGCATTTTAGTCATAAAGGAAGTGTGGGCATTTGCTGAAATTAATCATAATAATGCTAGTTAATGTAACAATCTGGCAATAAGGGAGTTCCTACCCTAATGTTATAGGCTTATTAGAGCTTTGAACAAGGGTAAAAGGGGACAAAAGAAGTCTTCCACAGACTATAAAGATACTCATTAAAAGCCATCAGAACTGGAAAGGATAAAGATTTATGCATAACAATAATACGCTTTGTAAGTTACCATCCCAATTCTACACTAATTCACATATCACACTTAAAACTAGAAATTCCTCAAGTAGACAGTAAACCTCCTAAACATTTAAGCATCTCATTATAAATAGTTAAGGTAGGGTGCCTGCAGTTACTGTTAGTAGTGTAAACTTATCGAAATACACATCCATGGACCTATGTAAATGCTAGTTGTGAATGTGTTCAGAAGAGCTGTGTTCAGCACATTGGATTTTGTCAGATACACATTTTGAACTCTTGACTGTCAAAGTTTTTCAGCTTGCCAGAATGCCAAAGTCAAAAGGCACCAGGAAGGGGGAATTCCCTAGAAGACAAAATGCTTTTTTGTGATCACACTTCATTGAAGCTGAGCACTCCTGAAAGGTTAGGTTTACTGTGATTGGTATCAGTCATGTAGGATATATCCTTCTTTCTATACCTGTTCACTCTTAGCTCTTCTTCAAATCACCTTTCTTGTGCATCTTCAAGGTTCATATTATGCCTCCTCCCTGGAGGTGCTAGATGATGCCTATTGGAAGGTGTTCCTGCCCATGGCAGAGGGGTTGAAACTAGATGATCTTTAAGGTCTCTTCCAACCTAAACCGTTCTATGAATTCTATGAATCTGTCCAGAGGACAACTGCACCAGTAAATTACTGAAGTTTTGGTGTAAGAGGTAACACAGAGCTCCTCTACATCAAGGAAAGCCGCAACAAAAACGAAACAAAAGGAGGAATACTACAGAAACAAGGGACTATAGTTCCCTGACATATTCCATTCAATTAAGTTACATTTTCTGTAAAAGATCATGTGTACCTTCACCACATCACAGCAAATTTGAACTCTGATGAACAACACAAATGGAGGGGAGAAGCCCAGAAGGGAACTTCTGTACTCGTTTGTTAAGATAAAAACAAAACATTTTTCCCCATCTGAACTACTGTGCCTCCATGATCTCAAGTTTCACATCAGGCATAAAAAACATGCTTAGGTCAGGAGCCTGACCACTCCACAACAGCTGTAATGACAGAGCGATAGAGGAAAAATTCATACCTTCTGTTTGCCTGATTTTATTAGCAAGATGTGTGGCTGATCCTACTAAGCAGCAAAATCCAGATTAGGTTGGACAAGCTTTATAGGGGCTGTACATAGCTGAATGGTGGTATTTCAAGGGTCTTGTTAGTGCAAATAAGCTGTTCATAAAAACCAAAACACTGCCATGTTCTGCTCCATTGAGAGGCAGACAAAATGCTACAAATAGTAGATGAAGGGAAAAAAGAAAAACAAAACAAAAACCACAAGAAGCATGACAGGGAGCAGCTCCCAGAAAAATTAAAATAGAACACCACCTTTAAATTCAAACAGGTGGGGAAGGGGAAGACGGACACTTCTTTTAAGCACTCTCTCCTGTTTGCATTAACTATGTGGGCAGGACATGAGATGATTTCTACTTGAATATTCACAAGTCAAAAATATCAGCAAAGTTAGGTTCCATGCTATTTAACACATTTTAAATGCAACCATGTATTGGGAGACATCCCTATGGCTATTTAGGTTGCATGAGCTCTCTCCAGGCTACTGGCAAAAGACCTTTGGGGCACAGACATGCATTATGTTGTAAATAGGTATAGCAGTTTAAAGCATTACAACTACCCCAACTGCTTGCTATTTAGCCTCTGGCAGGGGCGGTCACAGCCCAAAAGGTGATCCCCAGAAATTGGTGATCTGTTCCTTTGCGACCAAGGGAAAAGATCTGACAGTTTCTGAAACCATGTCCTACAACAGCTTAGGCCAAAGGGCTGAATTTTGCTGGGACAGCTTAAGCACACTCAAGTCTACTGACCTTGAGGAAGAATCTCCACACTGCAAGAGTGAGTCTGACATTGTTACTAGTATCTACTAATTAAACAATTATCTGAGGCTTTAAAGCTTAAAGACCAATAGTTGCCCTATAGATGATTTCCCACTCTAACTCAAACTCTCAAATTAGCTTGCTATCCCTCATACTCACTGCCTATTCACTATACATCATGCCATTTGCAGCACTGGGAAATAATGGAATAATTTAATTTAGTTTTTACTTCAGATTTTCATAATGGGGAATAAATGAAGAATTCAGCAAGAAAAAAGTTAAAGCCATAATTTGTTCAGTGAGATAGGATGAGACTTCAAATGACAGCACAGGAAAAATTAAGGAAAAGGAGGAAAATACCACTATACAATTCAGATGTATGAAAGTTTCAGGCTGGATGACTTGGATATTGCTCTCCAAGTTCTGGAAGATGGCCAGCATAAGTGATCAGAATCAAACTAGAAAAAAATAGGACCAGATCTTCTAGAAGTATCCATTTAATAAATTAAAAGATCAAATCCAATACAGTTAGCTCTAAACAAGGTCAGCTGCAGATATGGATGGCACTGCCCCAATGCAAGACAATGGTTTAAGTATCAGTGCCAAAAATTACCCAGAGTAGAAGTTGTTCTTATAGAAAAATGGGTGAGATTATGGATGGATTACACTTAGTATAGGTAAAACAATACTATCAAATAGTCACCTGTATGAAATAAAGGAAAAAACTGTGTGCTCCTCATTTTAAAGCATTCCATTGTTTTGGGGGACTTATGGGTCAGAGTAAAAGGAGATAAAAATTAGAATAAAATGCAGAATCAAAGAAAACTCTTTCTGACTTAAAGCTATTCCTAGTTAAGTGGAGAGTCAAAATGCAGCAGGCAATATAGAAAAAATGGTTTAGATTGGAGGGTACCTCAAAGATCATCTAGTTCCAACCCCTCTGCCATGGACAAGGAGGTCTCCTACTAGGTCAGGTTGGCCAGGGACCCATCTAGCCTGGCTTTGAACACTTTCAGGATTGGAGCCTCCCCTGTTTCTCTGGGCAACTTGTTTCACTGCCTCACCACCCTCATGGGGAGGAATTCTTCCACTTTGAAGACCCTCATCGTATCACTACATGCCCTTGTAAAAGTTCCATCTTCAGCTGTCCTATAGGCTCCCTTCAAATATCAAAAGGCTGCTAGAAGGTCTCCCTCCCCAGAGCCTTCCAGAAAGAGAAGGACATCAAGCGTCCATCTGTCAATGGAACAGCTTATGAAAGTTAGTATCTCACAGGAACACCAAGTGCACACCAAGTGCATCTATATCTACATGATGTGGCATGAATGGTTGGGTAAAATCAAGGACATGGTGTTTTACCACCAGAGCTAGGAGAGAGCACTGTGCCCATAGCCTTACACATGTATCACTAGAGGGAGGTAAGACTACAAATACAGCAAGGGCCCCTGAAGTTGCTGGCAGAACATGGAAAAAAGTCTTCTGAGACTTGGATTCAGTACTCAGGTCTGGAGAGCAGGAGCCTAACTTTTGTCCTTGAGAACCTATATCCTTGTGCTCCTCTGTTAAAAAAAAACCCAACAAAACAAAAAAACCCCAACCAACAAAAAACCCCAAACAAAAAAACCAAAACACACCAAACCACAATTTCACAACTTGAAGAAGTGAGAGGGGAGGCAAGGTCCTTCACTAAAATTAGAACACATTCATAAACAGTCCACAGTCATAAACAATCCACAGGTATTTCTGTAACAAAGTCTGCTCCCTCCTAAATTTCCATCATCAGACATACTGGAGTTTCAACTAAGCTGGTGAAAGTCCTCAGGCAATGTGGAAAACTACCTTTCTTTTCCTTCCAGAAACATCAGGATGTCTCAACATCAGAAAGAGATGAACTTCTACTCAACTTGGATACTCCAGCTGAGACAGACACCTACTGCAAATCTCCTGAGATGAGATTATTTAAATTTCACAGAATTACAGAATTAACCAGGTAGGAAAAGACCTCTAGGATCTTCAAGTCCAACCTATCACCTAACCATGGCAGTAAGTGCCTCATCCAGCCTCCTCTTAAACACCTCCAGAGATGGTGACTCCACCACCTCCCTGGGAAGCCCATTCCTATGCCAATCACTTTTTTCATGAAGAATTTCATCCTAATGTCCAGCCTAAACCTGCCTTGGTGCAGTTTGAAACTGTATCCTCTTGTTCTGTCACTGGGTGCCTGGGAGAAGAGACCAACCCCCACCTGGCTACAACCGCCTTTAAGGTAGTTTAGAGAGCAATGAGGTCTCCTCCGAGCCTCCTCTTCTCCAGGCTGAACAACCCCAGCCACTCCTTACAGGGCTTGTGCTCCAGCCTCCTCACCAGCCTTGTTGCCCTTCTCTGGACATGTTCAAACATCTCAATATCTTTCTTAAATTGAGGGGCCCAGAACTGGACACAGTACTCAAGGTGTGGCTTAACCAGTGCTAAGTACAGGGGCAGAATGACTTCCCTGGTCCTGCTGGCCACACTATTCCTGATACAGGCCAGGATGCCATTGGCCTTCTTGGCCACCTGGGCACACTGTTGACTTATGTTGAGCCTACTATCTATCAGTACCCTCAGGTCCCTTTCTGCCTGTCTGTTCTCCAGCCACTCTGTCCCCACCCTGTAGCACTGCATGGGGTTGTTGTGGCCAAAGTGCAGAACCCAGCACTTGGCCTTGTTAAAACTCATGGCATGACTGTGCTCATCTGTCCAGCCTGCCCAGGTCCCTCTGTAGAGCCCTCCTGCCCTCTAATAGATCAACACATGCTCCCAACTTGGTGTTGTCTACAGACTTACTGATGCTGGACTCAATCTCCTTATCCAGATCATGAATGAAGATATTAAAACAGGACTGGGCCCAGCACTGATCCAGTGCTCCACCAGTGGTGGGGCACACCACTAGTCACTGGCCAACAACTGGGTATGGCACCATTCACTACCACTCTCTGGGCCCTTAGGACAAGTTTAGCATTAAACAAGGTGTTNACCATAAAACAAGGTGTTTCTGGTTTTCTTGGGGGGGGTTAAAAAAAAAAAAAGAAAAAAGGGAGAGTCTGTTGAGAATGGAAGCAAGAATGGGTCACATGGGAGGATTACAAAGAACTTGTCCAAGCAGACAGAGATCACGTTAAGAAAGCAATAGCACAGATAGCATTGAATTTGGCTGAGGACAAAGGGAAACTAAAATAATTTCTTCAGGTACATCACCGATAAAAGGAAGGTTAGAGAAGATGTGGGGTGTCTCCAGAAGGAAAATGGAGACCTGGTCACAAGGACTACAGAGAAGACCGAGGTACTCAGTGACTACTTTGCCTCAGTCTTCTGTGGCAAGGGCTTAAGGTGTATTGCCCAAATCAAAAGGCAAAAGTAGAGGAATGGGAAAAGGAAGATCCGCCCATTATAAATGACAGCCAGGTTCAAAAACATCTAAAGAACCTGAAGATGCACAAGTCTACAGGGCCCAATGAGATGACACCAAGCTGCATTGGCCAATTGGTCCATGCTGGAGGGAAGGGATGCCATCCAGAGAGACCTGAACAGGCATAAGATGTGGGCCCATGCCAACCTCACAAAGTTCAAGATGACCAAGTGCAAGGTCCTGCACCTGGGCCAGAGTAATCCCAAGCAAAAATATCGGCTGGGCAGAGAAAGTATTGAGAGCAGTCTAGAGGAGATGCACTTGCAGGTGTTGATGAAAAACTCAGCATGAGCCAGCAATGTATGCTTGCAGTCCAGAAGACCAACCATGTCCTGGGCTTCATCAAAGCAAGCGTGACCAGGAAGACAAGTGAGGTGATTTTCCCCCTCTGCTTCCCTTTTGTGAGGTTCCATCTCAAGGACTGCATCCAGTTCTGGGGACCCCAACACAAGAAGGACATTGAACTGTTGGAGCAGGTCCATGCAGGCTATGAAGATGATCAGATGGCTGGAGCACCTCCTCTATGGGAACAGGCTGTGAAGGGCTGTTCAGCCTTGGGAAGAGAAGACTCCATGGAAACCTTATAGCAGCTTTTCAGTACTTGAAGGATGCCTACAAGAAAGCTGGGTAGATGTTTTACAAGCGCTTGTAGTGATAGGACAAGAGGGAATGCTTTAAGCTTGAGGAGGGTAGATTTAGACTGGATATTAGGAATAAATTCTTTAGTGAGGGTGGTTGCACATAGAAGTTTTGGATGCCCCCTTCCTGGAGGTGTTCAAGGCTAGGCTGGATAAGGCCTTGAGCAACCTGGTCAAGAGGAAGGTGTCTCTGCACATAGCAGGAGGCTTGGAACTACACAATCTTTAAAATCCCTTCCAACCCAAACCATTCTATGAATCTATGAAAATGCAAACAACAGAGAGAGGAGAGAGATCCCATAAAAGCATCTTAGTGGCTGGGACCTGCATGAGTTTTGAATGCTTAGGATCACTTATTCCTTTCTGAAGGCTATGAAAGGTGATAAAGTTAGCCAAGAGAGACACAGAGGAAGAGAAACACAGCTGAAATACAAGCCTCTAAGTATTTTGGCTTCCTCCATACCCATAACCACCCCCATTATCATTTCCTGTTATACAGGTAGCAAACCTTTTTGAGCAGTATGCCCATTACTGGTGAGGGAAGAACCCAAAGTTTACATTTATCCAGCCTCCACAACAGAAAGTTTGGAGATATTTAAAATGCAAAGGGATGTAGTCAAAAAACAGGGACATGTTCCCTCTGCATTACATTATCTGACAACATAACTTGTCAGTTATAACTTTCTGGGCAAGCTGCCTGGAAAGCATAAATCATTAAGGTCACAGGTCATACAGGGATTGTCAGTCAGGACAATCCTGTATAAAGATGTAACCCTGGGCAAATTGGGATACTAACCCTGTATGTTAGTGTTACATATCAATAGCCAAGAACAGCTGAGACTTCCTGACTTAGAAATTATAAAGAAAAATAGAATACAAAACAAATTTATAACAACTTTTGGGAATCACTTAATTATATGGGCGCCTTAATGTCCACATATGTGCCAAGAATTAGGCACAGCTGTAGCATCAGAATTCAAATGGAAATGAAAAATATACAAATAGGGAAATACTACACAACACACAAAAAACTTCACTTAAAATTCTAGTTACATACCTCATTAAAGCAATTAATGAGTGATATTTTCAATAAGCAGAGGAGGAGCACCCACTCCAGCCAAGTTCTTCCATCTCATTACACAAGCTAGCTTTTTCTGTCTCTCAATCACTGTAAACCATTGTTGTTTGTTTCAAGTTGGCACTACCACAGATTGGCCTCTCCTCCTGGCTCTCAAGCAACTGTAGAGCAGATGAAGTAGACAGATGCTATTCCAATTAAAAGTTCCTTTCAAAGAGTCAGCCTCTCTAAAACACTAAGCACAGCCTGAATTTGTATAACAAAATAGCGCAAAAGTACACCAAGATAGCAACAGCACAATCATGGCAATTCAGTGGCAGAAGAAGTAGCTTTGTTGTGCTCTCACTTAAAGTTGGGGTGCCTCTGTCATTATGGAGGAACCAGTGTTATGGGCAGAGATAAGATCATCATCTCTCAATACAGTTCTTGTGAAAGTTCCCTTTATGGGCAAGCCTTTGTGAAACAGGATAAGGAAAGAACTTCCATATCCAGAGCACGGGTTCCCATCTAGCTTCCCTTAATATCTTCATGCTCCCCTAGAACACAAGCCTGCCTACATTGACACTCGACACAGGCAGCTGCTGCCTTTGCAAATGCCACTGCAGTTCTGTATTTTCTTCAATTAGAAGGCTAGAGGACAGAAAGATGATGGCAAGACACCACAATTTCCTCTGGACAAACTCATTACAAGCCACCAGCTGCCCAAACACCAAATTTATGTCACCTGCTTAGGTCCTACATGTATGACATTTTAAAGAGGGTCTGGGGTGCATGTGTGACAAATAACTGTGTCAAAAGTCAGATGGAAAAAAAAGGGAAAGGGAAGGTTGCGGTGCAAAAAACAGGCACAAGTACAGCCGAACTATTCACTGAAGTTAGTCAGGGAAAGGGAAGCAGAGCCAATTTCAGAGTACACAGAGGTTGTTCAACTAAAAGGTTTCAGCATTGGAAAAACAGAAAATCTGGGCTGCTCTCCTGCTACTGTGTTCTGCTGGACTGCAGACAGACAGAAT
>WBNM01003410.1:2988-14006 GCA_013399055.1 Ramphastos sulfuratus
CCAACCTAGAACCCTACTGTACAAGATTCACCTTAAACCATAGCCCCAAGCACCACATCCAAACCAGCCTTAAACACAGCCAGGCTGGGTGACTCCAGCACATCCCTGGGCAGCTCATGCCAGTCCCTGACCACTCTCCATGAAAAACATTTCCCTAATGTCCAATCTAAACCTCCCCAGCCTCAGCTTGAGGCCATTCCCCCTTGTTCTGTCTCCAATTCCCTGTGAGCAGAGCCCAGCAGCAGCCTCTCCACAGTGTCCCTTCAGGTAGCTGCAGACAGCAATGAGCTCTGCCCTCAGCCTCCTCTGTTTCACACTAACCATCCCCAGCTCCCTCAGTCACTCCTCATAAGATTTATTCTCCAGGCCCTTCCCCAGCTTCCTTGCCCTCCCCTGGGCCCTCCACATCTCTCCTGTGTTGTGGTGCCCCAAACTGAACACAACACTCGAGACGTGTCCCTGCTTTGCAAAGATCTGAAATTCTGTTGCATTTTATGGTCAAGGTAAAACCTCCCTTTGCTCACTAAAATGATCTCAAGGTATTCATTACTGTTGTCTCTCAGTGGACCAAGTGTGTTTGCCAGGGAAATGGAGAGTATTCATGTTGGAAATACCGCGCTGCTGCGTTTGGGTTTGCTTAGCTCTGGGGGGTTTGTGTGTTTTGGTTTGTTTATTTTGTGGGGCTTTTTGTGTGTGTTTTTTCTTGTTTTTATTTTCTGATGTTTAGGATAGGTTTGGAATTCAGGTGGACACAGGACATCAGGTATGCATTTGTAGGCATTTGGGATCCAGTGGTGCTGCCTGTGGGGAGAGAGTTATCTTTTGTGGCTTTGGCAACTGTGGAAGGGCAGTTTCCTTCTATTTGCATTCCCTGATTCTATGACTACACTTCAAGCTGCCCAAAGCTCTCCTGAAAAGAGTTTCACAGTACCAGCAGTTAAGTTAAGGTTTATTATTTCTTTCTTACTTTTACTATGCACCTTATAATGCACAATGTACATTTTAATGTATCTGATTTTGATTGCATTTAGAAGGCTGGTTCAATTTTGCCAGATAAAAATTAGCGGAGTGGGCTAATCATTTCCTGCAAAATCCCTAAGATTTCAAGCCTGGATGGTTTCAGTTCCTGGTTTGGGGGTGCTAGACATCTTATTTTCTGTAATAGCACAGTCTGACTTCCAGGCAATTAGGCTCAGTTTTCATTTGCTCATGATATCAGCACTTAGAATCATAGAATGATAGAATGGTAAGGTTGGAGGGGACCTCAAGGATCATCCAGTTCCAACCCCCTGCCATAGGCAGGGACACCTCCCACTAGCACAGGTCACTCAAGGCCTCCTCCAACCTGGCCTTGAACACCTCCAGGAAGGGAACAGCCACAACCTCCCTGGGCAACCTGTGCCAGTGTCTCACCACCCTCACTGTAAAGAACTTCCTCCTAACATCCAGTCTAAATCTTCCCTCTGCCAGTTCAAACCTTGTGCTGTCATTCCCAGACCTTGTCAATAGTCCCTCCCTAGCCTTCACTTACTAGTGAAGCTTTAAAAGCAAAGTTCTTTTGTTTAGGGAACTCATGGCCAGTAGCTGGCAATAGCAATGGTTTGTTGGTTTCTAGTTTCGTTGATGTCATAGAAATCCTCTGACAAATCTAAACCTGCAAGTAGCTTTCCAAATTACCTGATAACTGTAGAAAGCATTCAGCAAGAATCTGCATTGAAATCATTATTCTCCTTCATGAAAACCATACTTAAAATGAGGAAGGTTTCTACTGGATTCTTGGTTGCATCTCTTAAAAAGCTACAGAATGGCACTTTCTCTGCTTCCCAGAGAACCACTGCTGATAACAGTCACTTTGGAAAGTGAGGCAGGAGCCATTTGCATTCTCCCTTAATACATTGTCTTTAAGAGCCATGAATAGAAGACTGGCTGACCTGTTCTAGTGGGAGGGGTCCCTCCCTATGGCAGGGGGTTGGAACTGGATGAGCTTCGAGGTCCCTTCCAACCTTACCATTCTATGATTCTATGATTCTATCACAGAATTAACCAGGCTGGAAAAGACCTCTGAGATCACCGAGTCCAACCTAACACCTTCTAGCTAACTAAACCATGGCACTAAGTCTCCTTTTAAACACCTCCAGGGCAGCCCATTCCAATGCCAGTCTCTCAGTGGAGAACTTCTTCCTAAAGTCCAACCTAAACCTGCCCTGGTGAAATTTGAGACTGTGTCCTTTTGTTCTGTCAGTGGATGCCTGAGTGAAGAGCCCAACCCCCACCTGCCTACAACCTCCTTTCAGGTAGCTGTGGAGAACAGTAAGGTTCCCCTGAGCCTCCTCCAGGCTGACCATAAGTAGGCAGCTTCCAGACCCTGCAGTATGAGTGTGGTGTGTTAAAGCCCTGAGAAGTGTTTAAAAGTCATCATGGTGTGCTCTAATTGGAGCAGAGCTTCTGGCACAGAGGTTCATAGCCACTGTACTGACAGGTGTAATAAGAGAGATAGGCATGGGCAATCCTGGTGTGAGTGTGCCCTCGACAGGTTTGTTGTGTTGAGAAGACAACGTTCCACAAGCATCTGCCGTGTATGCGCTAGAAGTTTCTTACCTCTGACTTGCTCGTTGCCCGCACACCAGTGCAAACCCTTCCAAAAATGTCTGCCTCTATTCTCAGAGCAATGTCCTTCCCAAGACTGTCCTTCGTATGCAGCATCTGATGGAAGCAAAGACACAGTTACCCCAACTTTAAGAGGCATAAAAAGCAGACTGATGGAAATCTTGTGCTGAACTTACCACCCCTGACCGGTCAGGAACAGCAGTGGGACAGAAGTCAGAGTACAAAAGGAATAATGTGAGCCAGGCTTTTCAGCCCAGCTCACTTAAACCTGGAGTGTTTCTGCTGTCTGCACATTCTAAGATGCCTCAGAGTGCTGTTTTTAATCCTTTCAGATATCAGTCTCTTGGAGTTCTTGGTGGGTTTAGGAAGAAGTTGGGGAGCTAGCTCTTGGTTGTTAGTCAAGTGATAGCTCATGCCTAGGATGAGGTAGCCACATGCAGTTTGCTCTGCATGATCCTGCCTCTGGAAGCAGCTGATGCAGTGACAGCCAGACAGCAGCCAAGTGGTGTTAGCACCTGCCATCACTTCTCTGGTGCTGTGAAGTGAAAGATGCAGTGACAACGCCAAGAAAAACTTCTGTTTTTACCATAACTGAGCCTGCAGCGATTCCTGTGAGAAGTGGCAGCTGCCCAGAGCTGAAACTGAAATGCTGAATACATGAAGGGAAAAGGAGCAGATAAAAGAAACTCGATGGAGCCATGTGGAGAGATTGCCATCAGATCAGGCAGGATGCTAGCTGCTCCGTGCCATAACATGAATATGGATCAACTACAAGCCTGTAGTGTGAGCCTGGGGGTCGCCCACATGTTTCTTCCCTCGCCTTGGCTCTTGCCCATGTATTGTTGTGATAGTTTGAGCAAAGCTATTTCAAGGAATACTGATTATGACTGAGGCACTACCTTAACCTTTGCAGAATGACCAAACCAGAAAATAAATATATGATTGTAATAGGAGAGAGGTGTGCAACAGTGCTTCCAAACAAAATAGGTTTGTTCCTTTTTAAAAGCACTTTTCATTTGAGAAGGTCTTTATATTGCATTGTAGCTAAATGGATGTGAAAGGTGTGTTCAATTTTTCTCTCTGATTTTCCTATTACTGTTGAAGGGTAAGAAGATATTATACTCATTTGTATTCCTGGACGTAGTATAAATGAAAAAATAATGTTTTATTGCTAATAGCTTTATAAAATGATATTCAAATACCATAGCAAATTTAATATATAATTCCATCGTGAAATGCAAAAGCAAATCCAAAATGCTCAGCCAAGGGCTCTAGGAGTAACAATAATGCAATGTCTAAGTGCAGAAAAGTTTTAATACTCCATTCCTGTGCAAGGGGCATCAGTTTCTTAAGCAATTCCCTTTGACCTGCCCAAACTGTACAGAGGTTGGAGCTGCAAAGCTTGTGTCAGAATGGAGGTCTGCTGTGCTGTCTGGGGAGACCTCACCCAGAATGATGTGTCCAGCTCTGTGGCCCTCAACACAATAGAATCGTAGAATCTTAGAATGATAGAATGGGAANCAGGGGCTGGAGAACCTCTCCTATGAAGGCAGGCTGAGAAAGTTGGGGTTCTTCTGGCTGGAGAAGAGAAGATTCTGGAAAGACACACAATTACAGAATGTTAGGGGTTGGAAGGGACCTCAGAAGCTCATCCAGTCCAACCCTCCCTGCCACAGCAGGATCACCTTTATCAGATCATACAGGAACACATCCAAGGGGGTTTTGAATATCTCCAGAGAAGACGACTCCACAACTCCCCTGGGCAGCCTGTGCCAGGGCTCTGTCACCCTCACAGTGAAAAAAGGTTTTCCTTATGTTCCCATGAAACCTCCACTGATCCAGTTTGCAACCATTGGCCTCTGTCCCATCGTTGGGCATCCCTAAGCATCAACAAGGGCAGCCCTCAGGCTCCTCTGCTCCATGCAGCAGAGCCCTAGCTCCCTCAGCCTGGCCTCATAGAAGGGAGATGTTCTACTCCCTTGGTCTTTTTTGTGGCTCTGTGCTGGACTCTTTCAGGCAGTTCCCTGTCCTTCTTGAGCTGAGGAGCCCAGGATTTGCCACAGTATTCCAGATGTGGCCTCACCACGGCAGAGTAGACCTTCTAGTACCTGAAGGGGATCTACAAGAAAGCTGGGAAGTAACTGTTTGCAAGGGCTTGTAGCAAGGATGAGAGGCAACTGTTTTAAACTGGAGAAGGGTGATTTAGATAGGATGTTAGGAAGAAGTTCATCACTATGAGGATGGTGGAACACTGAAATGGGTTGCACAGGAAGGTGGTGGAGCCCTGTGCCTGGGGACATTCAAGGTCAGGCTTGATGGGGCTCTGGGCAGGCTGATCTAGTTGGGGATGTTCCTGCTTACTGCAGGGGGGTGAACTAGGTGTCCTCTAAAGGTTCCTCCCAACCCAGTGCAGTCTATGTTATTTTTCAGACATGCAGTATCTGACCTGCTGTGCTGTGTTGCTTTTCAGTAGACAACCAGTTTTATGGCAGCTGCATCCCATCAGTGACCTAAGGATATTCTTTCAGTCAGTTTGCTCTGTGTGTATGTGTTTTTATAGCTAAATAGATGTATAACTTATATTAGATATATATGTATACATACATACAATGTGCAGTATATATATAAAATACATTAGTAGATATATGAGCCTATATGTATGGGCTGGAAGGGATGAGTGTGGTCCAAAGGAAGGGAGAAAGGTAGAGAAGGTGGAGAGACTTCCAGAAGGTTGTAGCCAGGTGGGGATCAGCCTCTTCTCCCAGGCAACCAACAACAGAACGAGGGGACACAGTCTCAAGCTGTGCCAGGGCAGGTTCAGGCTGGGTGTTAGGAGGAAGTTCTTGACAGAGGGAGTGATTGGCATTGGAATGGGCTGCCCACAGAGGTGATGGAGTGCCCATCTCTGGAGGTGTTCAAGGAAAGCCTGGATGGGCCACTTAGTGCCATGGTCTGATTGATTGGCTAGGGCTGGGTGATCTTGGAGGTCTCTTCCAGCCTGATTGAGTCTATGATTCTGTGATTCTGTGATGCCATGATGCCATGATTCAGGTGGGTGGCACAACAGGAGTAGTGTTGGTGATGCAATGGGTGTGGGCATGGGAATATGGTGAGTGGAAGATGCTGTGCAAATACCATAAGAAAGAGCAGACAATCTCAGCAGGTCTTGATTTGAGCTGGTGGGAAGAGAAGTGAGCATTAGACAAGAGAGGTGACAAAGAACACAAATAGCTTCCTGCCATTGGGCTCTTTTTTATTGAACCTTTGCCAGGGAGTTGTCATTTCTGTTGTACCTTGCCTATCTTTATCTTTACTTTTATCATGAAAGCTGCTGCCTGAAGGTAGCCTCTGAGCATACCACATGTATGCAAAACCAAGGAACATTTGGTCTGCCATGACCAACTCTGCTTTGGAACCTGCTTCCTAAACCAAATAAAGCAGATTTGGCATGCTTCAAAATGATGCCTATGGTTTCATTTAATGACTGGAGAGCAGCCCTGAGGAAAAGGCCCTGGGGGTCAGGGGTGATGAGAAGCTCAACATGAGCCTGCAGTGTGAGTGCAGCCCAGACAGCAACTGTGAAATACAGACTACCTGGAAGCATGGTCAAGGAAAAAAGCAAAGTGAAAGTAAGGGCCAGAAAAGATTGGCTATTTGCTGTTAAATAAATCTGTCAGTTACATGGTGATATATATATGCCAATTTTTATTATGAGAAATGTGACATTTACATGACCTGCAAAATGCCCCCCACAACTCATAGAGAATTAGGCAGCCCAGACAGCAACTGTGTGCTGGGCTGCAGCAANTCATGGTTCCTACATTTCAGGAGCTAAATATTGCCTTCTATTATGCAAGGGGATTCAACTTGCTAAAGCAAATAAAACCCATTACTATTGAAAGCACTGTGGAGCAAATGACATAGCAAAACTTACTAAATGTTTGCCTTTCACTTCTAACATGGTACAGAAGAAGTGCTGCAGCCAGGGAATGTGCATTTCTGATTGTTAAATGTCATTTGCTTCTTTTCTTGCAGTGTGTGTGTGTGGGGGGGGAAATCTGTCCTCCTTGATTTAGCAGCAGACATATACAGATGTTTAGAATGTCTCCTTTGAGCAGTTATTGAGGCAGTCAAGACAGTTCTGAGAATGACGCCTCTGCATCTCCATAAGTTAAGATAGCCTGTCAGAAGTGGTTCCAGGCTGAAATTGTAAAAAACCCTTCTGAGAATTGATGAAGAAGTGAGAATAATTGCAGTCACAACATTTAGAAAGTGCAAAGTGGCTTGTTAAAGTCTCAGTGAAATGCATAGCAGCTGAAGGCATCTGAAGCTTTTGGAGAAGCACAGGAAAATAAATGATGGCTTCACGCTAAAGCAGCGGCGTGAACGTCTGGCAGTGTTGGTTTTGATGCTTGCAAAGTAAGGCAGAAGACAACTGGACAGTTGAGCAGCAAACTATTGCAGAACATCAGACTGGCTTCTTGATGGTCTGATTTACAAAGTGTGTGTTATTCATGCTATCAATCATTGCCCTCATTCTGATGGTGTGCCAGGTGTGCTTCTCATGCTATTGCCAGACTGCCACCACTGTGTGTCAGTGCATTTAACCTCTGGACTGAGGGGCTTCTGACACGTTGGTGTGGTCTGCCTGGCACCAGATGCCATGTAAAGGAGGTTGGGTGAGATTCCTCCTGAGAAGAGGTTTGAGCCAGGTGGGGTCAGTCTTGTGTCCCAAGGAACAAGTCATAAAGGAAACAGCTTTATGTTGTACCAGAGGAGGATTAGTTTGGACGCAGGAAAAGTTTCTGTCCTGAAAAAGTTGTCAAGCCCTGAAACAGGCTGCCCAGGGCAGTGGTGGAGTCCCCATTGCTAGAGGGATTGAAAAGCCAAGTTAGATGTACTGCTGAGGGACAGGTTTTAGTGGAGACCTGGCAGTGCTGTGTTAATGGTTGGACTTGATGATCTGAAAGGTCTTTTCCAACTTAAGCAATTGTAAAGCAACTATTTCATAGAATCATAGAATGGTGAGGTTGGAAGGGACCTCAAGGATCATCCAGTCCCAACTCCCTGCCATAGGCAGGGACACCTCCCACTAGCACAGGTCACTCAAAAATCATTCATTTATCACAGATGAAAACAGCATGTGGCAGGGAAACTGTGGACAGAGAACCGACCATGGTGTTTCAAAAGTCATCACCTTCATCCATGTGCACATATGGGCAAAAGGATGTAGTGCACAGTAAAATGTGCTTTCTGCACATGAGTTTGGTCTATGAGAATATTTATACTTTAAAGTAAAACATTCCTTAATAGGTACACAGAGATGCTGCAAGAAGCATGTCTTTCTCTCATAAACTAACAGAGCCCTTCCCTACTCTGTAAGGACACAGTGAACATCTCTCAGAGCTTGATGGGGAACAGGTAATTATATGTGGACATATATCTCAATAGAGATTTGTTCCTATATCACAGAATCACAAAATACCAGGGACTGGAAGTGATCTTGAAAGATCATCTAGTCCAACCCCCCATATATATTTCTGTGTTGTGGAATTCAGGCACAAGTGAGACCAAATATCAAAAGCAAGACTGTTTATTAAAGGATAAAGTGAATGNGACTGTCATGTTTTCTACAAAACTAAATGGAGTATAGGAAGAAAAAGTAAAGTGCATATTTGAATCTGAAATATCTCCTGCAAGGAAGGAGAAGCAATTGAAGTAGGCAGTCTGCAGATTAAAATCCCAGGAGAGTTGCTGATTCTCTCAGCTGACTGCTGAAAGAGCAAAAAAAGCTGATGTTACATGATATTATTAAGGAGGAATATGCAATAAGCAGATGCCAAGGCTGGGTAGTATCACCAGCGAAGTACGAAAGAAGCAGCGGAAACTGAAGAGGTAGTAGAATTTTCCTGAAGGAAATGGGTTCTCCACGTTGTTGTCAACAAAGCATCTGTGTCTGTGAAGGCAACCCCCTGGCTTTCATCAAGGTAAAAACATGCCTGGAGTTGTATTTAACACAATGTGTTGTAGGAGCAGTCCTGGCTCACCCCGTGACAATCATTGAGGATCCTGCAGTACTCTGCAAGCAGAGATGTTACCTGGAAAGCCATCCTGTCCAGCTTACTGACTGAAGGCAGTTTTGAGGGATTAACTTCAGCTGAGTTTGCTGCTTGGGAGGTGAAAGTGGTTTTCTCCTGCATTTTGATGGACCCTTCAGCCAACCTCTCTGTGCTAGGAAACTTGTGTCTCTGTTTTATTACAAGTCTTATGAAGGAAAGCAGGAAATGCAGACTACCTGGAAGCATGGTCAAGGAAAAAGCACAGTGAAAGTAAGGGCCAGAAAAGATTGGCTATTTGCTGTTAAATAAATCTGTCAGTTACATGGTGATATATATATGCCAATTTTTATTATGAGAAATGTGACATTTACATGACCTGCAAAATGCCCCCCACAACTCATAGAGAATTAGGCAGCCCAGACAGCAACTGTGTGCTGGGCTGCAGCAAGAGCAGTGTGGGCAGCAGGGCAAGGGAGGGGATTGTGCCCCTTTGCTCTGCTCTCCACAGACCCCAGCTGCAGTCCTGTGTGCAGTTCTGGAACCCCCAGCACAGGAAGGACATGGAAGTGTTGGAGCCAGTCCAGAGGAGGCCACCAAGATGCTGAGAGGGCTGCAGCAGCTCTGCTGTGAGGACAGGCTGAGAGAGTTGGGGCTCTGCAGCCTGGAGAAGAGAAGGCTTCCAGGAGACCTTGGAGTAGCCTTCCAGGATCTGAAGGGGGCTCCAGGAAGGCTGGGGAGGGACTATTGACAAGGTCTTGGAATGCCAGGACAAGGGGCAATGGGTTTGAAGTGGCAGAGGGGAGATTGAAAGTGGATGTTAGGAGGAAGTTGTTTGCAGTGAGGGTGGTGAGACACTGGCACAGGTTGCCCAGGGAGGTTGTGGCTGCTCCCTCCCTGGAGGTGTTCAAGGCCAGGTTGGAGGAGGCCTTGAGTGCCCTGTGCTAGTGGGAGGTGTCCCTGCCTACGGCAGGGGGGTGGAACTGGCTGATCCTTGAGGTCCCTTCCAACCTTCCCATTCTATCATTCTATGCCTCTATGCAGTAGGTCTGTTTATTATGGCGCAGGGTGACAGTGGGAATCTCTCCACCAAACCTGCACACCCTACACTGGTACAAACCATAATTTATGTTACCAAAGCAGACAGATTCACAATAAGAGGTAGGGTTATTAGAATCATTTCTTGGAATAGATGTGGTTATTAAAATTAGGTCCTGGAGCTCATTAAGATAGGTGTCCTCCCATTCTCCGCCCTGATTCCAGCCTCTCACTGGTCTTCTGGTGGTTGTCTGGGATGAAAGTGTTGTGGAAGGCCAAAATAGGCCTAATACATGTCCAGGCTTGCCCAAGCATGATTCCATGGTCCCCTTCCCTCTGCTGGAGAAGGGGAAGCAGAGCACAAGGAGAAGACAAAAGGCCTGGAGACAGCCACTTTGAGAGTCCAAGACTTGTTCTTCCCAAACAAGGGAAAGCAAGCTCCTGACTACACCCTACATGGTCAGGTTTGGCAAGGTGCCATTCTGAGTGGTGAAGCTCTGTGCCCTTGCATTTGGGCAAACAATAAATAGGCTTCTGCCACATGCTGCTGCTGCTGCTTTGCCTGCTCTGCCCTGCCACATTATGCTCTGCTTTGCCTGCAACGACTCTCAAGACGCCGACAGAACTCCCTTCAAGTGTTTGGGTACTGCCTGATACTGCTTTGTGAGTGAATATTCAAAGCCTCTTTGTAAGGAATTCTGTAACTAGGTTCTGTGGTGCCTTCTGCCTCAGCAGCAGGAAGGAGCCTCTCGAGTCCCCTGTTGGGCAAGCAGCAGAATTCAAACTAAGAACCTCTGCCCAGTTCTAAGTTTAATGTTTGCATTTGCTGGTTGTTTCCTGAGTGTTCCAGGCTGCCTGTTCCCTGTGTGTGTAAGTATCCCAAACCCTGCCTTTCAAACCTTGTAAATCAGTTTTCTGGCGAGATGTAATGGTAACAAGCAGTTTTCATAGTTATTAACAATCTTCTCCTGGATAGCAAAATTAATGTAGATTATTAATTTTGCATAATTGGTAACAGAAGGGCAGCAGTCTTCCTCACAGTGTACTTTTCACCTTGGGTTGCATTTCACAGCTGGCTTCCTTTAATTGCTTCATTAGTTTGTAGTCAGGATGTTTTGGCTCCTCCTTATCTCTCTGCTGGTTCCTTTAGTCAAAAAGAATCCAAACTTCGACTTTTCAAGGTTACATATTACAAATCTGCAAGTGTTACTGCAAACCCTTCTACAGAGCTTGGTATTTATGGTTACCTGTTGCAACTGTTCAGCTGATTGCTACAAACAACAAGCTGACTTGTCACAGGAGACCAGTGCCAAGTGG
>WBNM01003411.1:0-14165 GCA_013399055.1 Ramphastos sulfuratus
AAACCTTCTCTGTTCCATTTTGGTGAATTTTTTTATCTTTTTTTTTTTTTTTCTTGGTGAATTTTTTAATCATTTTTTTTTTTTTGGTGAATTTTTTAATCATTTTTTTTTTTTTGGTGAATTTTTTAATCATTTTTTTTTTTTTGGTGAATTTTTTAATCATTTTTTTTTTTTTGGTGAATTTTTTAATCATTTTTTTTTTTTTGGTGAATTTTTTAATCATTTTTTTTTTTTTGGTGAATTTTTTAATCATTTTTTTTTTTTTGGTGAATTTTTTAATCAATTTTTCTTTTTGGTGAATGTGTTAATTTTTCTTTCTTTCTGGTGAATTTTTAAATATTTTTTTTTCTTTTTTTTTAATCAAACTTTCTTTTTGGCAAATTTTAAAATCAATTTTTCTTTTTGGCAAATTTTAAAATCCATTTTTCTTTTTGGTGATTTTTTTATATCTGGGGGTTTATTTGGTGAATTTTTTAATCAATTTTTCTTTTTGGTGAATTTTTAAATCAACTTTCCTTTTTGGTGAATTTTTTAATCAATTTTTCTTTTTGGTGATTTTTTTAATCAGTTTTTCTTTTTCGTGAATTTTTTTAATCAATTTTTCTTTTTGGTGAATTTTTTAATCAGTTTTTCTTTTTGGTAAATTTTTAAAATCCATTTTTCTTTTTGTTGAATTTTTTAATAAATTTTTGGGTTTTGTGAATTTTTTAATCAATTTTTCTTTTTTGTGAATTTTTAAATCAATTTTTCCTTTTTGTGATTTTTTAAATCAATTTTCCTTTTGGCAAATTTTTAAATCAATTTTTCTTTCGGGTGAATTTGTTTTTTAATCAAATTTTTTTTGTGTGAATTCTATAATCGATTTTTCTTTTTGGTGAATTTTTAAATCAAATTTTCTTTCGGGTGATTTTTTTTTTTAAATCAGATTTTTTTGGGGGTGAATTCTTTGATCGATTTTTCTTTTTGGTGAATTTTTTTTTTAATCAAATTTTTTTGCGTGTGAATTCTATAATCGACTTTTCTTTTTGGTGAATTCTTTAATCAGTTTTTCTTTTTGGTGAATTTTTAAATCAAATTTTCTTTCGGGTGATTTTTTTTTTTTTAATCAGATTTTTTGGGGGGGGTGAATTCCTTAATCAATTTTTCTTTTTGGTGAATTTTTAGATCAATTTTCTTTTTGGTGAATTTCCCTTTGGTGTGTGTGTATGTGTGTGGTAGAGCAAGCAAGTTGAGGAGATGAGGCTTTACTCGCTACCGTGAATTTTATACACCATGCGTGCCCGCACAGATTGTGCCTTCTCTGGCACAGGGACCTTGATGCTCGCAAAGCACTGAGCGCATACAATAAGCTTACACAGAGAGCAGGAAATTACAGCATGAAGGCAGGCTTTATGCCTTGGCAAAGCCTTTCTCTGCTCACACATACAGAACCCAGTCTTTTAGCTTCGAGTCCTCACTCTGTGCCCTGCTCGACACGGGGCGGGAGCTGCTCGCAGCTCTTCCCGCCGGCGGCTGGGTAGCAAGGTTGCGCTGTGCTCCCATGCAGTGCACAGCTCTGCTCGAAACGATGACAGGGACCACTGTTAAAAATTCAATTCTGCCTTATTTTTTGTGCAGTTCTTGCGAGCCACATTCGCGAATAGTAGCGAGAGATTTAATGATCGAGTATTTTTTATCCTATTTCGCTTCGGTCGATGCCAATTTTTTTCTGTTACTGTCGACTTAGAGCTCAAAGTAATTTAGTAATTGATTCTAAGCACGGCAGCTCGCCAATGGCAGCTCCCCATTGAGGGGAATATCTTTGCTAATTTTATCCATCAGAATGAGATTACCATGCTAATCTCCCCCAGCCCTAGTACCTTGGTCAGCTGGGACACGCTGATGCAAATGATGTTATTAAACACGAACCCTTCGCCCAAGACAGGAGGAAAATGAAAGCAGGAGAGAAGAGCAAATCGGGATCTGTTGCAAGCATTTTGAAGGCTGAGCTGGCTTTGTCTGTGTGTGTCCTCTCCATCACCCCTGAGCTCTGGTGCATCCAGCATTCCTGGTTTTGAACCAGGTTGTGGTTGGTTGCTTGATTATATTTGATTTGTTGGGGTTTTTTTCCCCTTCAGAAAGATCTGACTACCTTTACACAGGCTTAGCTTGCAAGGTGCAGCAGCCACACTCTTCCCAGAGAAGCTTTTTTCCCCCCCTCTGCTACAGTCTATTTACAGCCTGTATCTATTAGTAAGGTCTATCAGCATTTCAAATCTCTTTTCTCTTAGATTAGAAAGGATGCACTGCATGTGGCTGCTCTGAGTGACAGTGGTGTAATCTCCTTTATCTTAATCATGGGTGCTTTTGAGAGGACCCCTCTGTTCTCAGCCATTCAGGAGAAAAGAAGCCTTCGGTTAGGGTTTTTCATCTGCTGCTCTTTCTGCTACGGAGGCCTGTTTTGGAGTGTGTCCATCAGCTTGGTAACTCCATCTTGTAAAGGATGGAGATCTCTGGCACGAGTCCTGCAAAGCACTAAAGCATATGCTTAACTCACAGGGGCCACGCAGAGCTCTGGCTGTAACTCCCTCTGCTTGGCATAATGGGATCTGCTGATAACTGGGCCTCCTCTAGCTCTGCCCGATTTCAGATCCACTTTCAATCAATAAGAAACCTTTTAAAATCAGGCTAAATTTGACCCTGAAAAGCAGGTTTGGCCCAGATGTAATTTAGATCAGTTCCATCAAAAGTGCAGACTGTTTGGCAGATGCTGCTGCTGCTGTAAGAAGAAGAAGGAAAAAAAAAAAAGGCAGAGACAATCCAGCATCTATTTGTACAACACATTGCACTGGTTCTTGCTGTTCTGTGATATTTGTACAACAAATAAGTTTTTGTTGCTTTTTCTTCAGGAAAGAAAACAGAACATTTCTCCAAGTCATGACTCACACAACCCAGAAACAACAAGGATCGCATTTGTTCTTCCGAAGCTCCTAAACTTTGTGCTTCTAAAGCTCCTAAAATGTGTTCTTCTGAAGCTCCTAAACTTTGTGCTTCTGAAGCTCCTATATTTTGTGCATAGATAAGAAAAACAAAACCAAACACAAACAAACAAAACAAAAAGAGACAAATATCAGAAGTTTTCTCTTGCCCTGACATGGCAAGGAGAAGTTTTCTCTTGCCCTGCTCATTACAAGAGCCACTATGAATGAATTTGCTTAATTGCAATAAAATGTTTTCTCCTGAAAGCACAACAGGATCACCTACATGTCAGGTTTCCTATTTGTTTTATTTAATCCTATTTCCTTTTTAGTTTGTTTAATTTATTATTATTTCCTTTTGCTATCAGCTTTAAAACAAAGGTGAAAACAAAGACATGCTTTGAGAAGTTCAAAAGCCAGAAGGTACACATAGCTGCACAAGAGATTAAGCAAGTCTAAAGAAATACTGGATGTATTTTCTGTCTTCTGCCTGAACAGAAAAGGGAAAGAGGTCTCCAAATGCTCAGATAAAAGGTTAAAAATGCAAACCAGGATTGCCTTCAGAAGATTTACGCTCCCAAGAGTTGCTATCTGAAAGTTTAACTTCTCAAGGGCAAACCAGAAGAGGCACCGGTGGGTAGGGTATGTCACAGTCTACTTTTATCAAGCCAATATTTTTGATAGACATATATCTTGTGTTGGCAGTTTAGAGAGTTCACCAAACATCCCACTTCTTGAGAAAAGCTCTGATCTGGAAATTTACTTAGAATCGCAGTTTTCGGTGCGGCAGAGCCAGAGGTCGTGAGGGAGTCAGGTGCTGCACCAGCCCCAGGGGTCAGGTGCTGCTCCCAGTGCTGCTGGAGCAGCATCTTGAGCATCACCACACACGGCAATGTCAGTGGGAAGGTGAGGGAGAGGTGCTCTGCCTGCCACTGAAATGCTCCTCTTCCTCACAAGCCCTGTGGAGAGAGCATCATTTGTAAGCAAACGTCGTCTGATGTCGGACCTAATTTGTGTTGCCTTATTATGTATGGGTGAGCTTAAATATTATTTTGTTTAAGTTAAAGGCAGGCTTTCCTAGAAAATACAGTGCTGTTTGAAATACCTGGTTGATATTTCTGAACTGAGTAACCCAGGAGAGAAAGTACAGAACCTTTTCCAAACAGCAAAAGCATTCACTTCAGGCTGACTTTTCAATTAATTGACAGTGCAGAACTGAAATTAAGACCTGCTTGTTCAGCTAATTGATATAATCTTTCCCATACTTATAAACCACACACACAATTGTTCTCTCCTGCTTTAGGAAGCTGCAAACAGTGGTGTGGGAAAACATCTGGGCTATGCTTCTCTTGGTTAGGGAATGATATGGTTGTTCACAGTCAGAACAAGGGTAAGACCCAAGTACATGAAACGGGCTCAGGGGTTTTCCAAGCAGAAAACAGCCAAGCTGCAACACAAAAGCAGCAGTGTTTGGGGCATAAACAGGCTCTTCTCAGGTGATGCCCAATGACAGGACAAGGGGCAGTGGGTGGAAGTTGAGGCATAAGAAGTTCCATGGAAACATGAGGAAAAATTCTCTCACAGTGAGGGTGACAGAAGACTGGAACAGGCTGCCCAGGGGGGTTGTGGAGTCTCCCTCTCTAGAGATATCCAAGACCTGCCTGGATGCATTGCAGTGTGATTTGGTGTGCTGTGGCAGGGGGTTTAGACTGGATGATCTTTGGAAGTCTTGTCCAGCCCCTGACATTTTGTGATTCTATGATAAAGTGACACAGTCTCAGATGTGGTTACTCACACAGCCATGCCTCTGCAGCTGCATGCCTTGTGTTTTCCTCTTGCTTGCTCCTTGCTAGGTAGCTCTGGGGGAAAAAGAGTTTCATGGACTACTCCTGTGAATGGGACCTGATATTATTTGGGACATCACCATGAACACAGTCTGAGAGTCCACCCAAGATTTCCCCATCTCCCTGCTTTAAATGAGGTCAACTGCTGCCTGAGAAATGTCAGAATCAGAGTTTCTCCAGCCACCCTGAGGTCCCAGTGATAGATAGGCAATGTCAGAGAAGTTTATTCTGCCACAGTAGACATCAAGACATTTGCTTGATATGTTGGAAAACCTTGACCAAAACGATCTGGTGCATCTACAAAGTTCATCTGAAATTCAGAGCAGGTCCTGCCTGCCATATAGTTTCCCACTTGGGCATCACTCAGCCATAGGAAATGGGGGTCCCTGCTGAGGAGTTCCCCTGACACTGCCAAACTCAGTCTCTTCTCTTTTCCTATGGTCCTCACATGTGTTCTTGGGCAGCCTTTCACAGAATCACAGAATGGTTTGGGTCGGCAGAGACCTTAAAGCTCATCTAATTCCAACTACCCTGCCACAGGTAAAGGGACACCTTCTACCAGATAGGGTGCTCAAAGCCTCATCCAAGCCATCCATGAACTTTTCCAATATGAAGTACAATTATAAGCTAGACCAGTGCTGTAGAGCCTACATCCATGTAAGGATGTCAGGGGAAGATGTGAAAATAAACTATGCCTGCCTTTGTACCCCTGGATGTGTTTAAAAGCTGCAGAGATGTGGTGCTAAGGGCCAGTTTAACACCAGACTTCACAGAGTAAGGTAATAGTTGGACCTGACTATCTTACAGGACTTTTCCAATCTAAAAAATTCTATGATTCTATGATTTGGAAGATTGGTCTGCACAGGATCCTGCTGCTTTCAGTCTCATATCCTGGACCATAACAGCCTACAGAGGGCTGGAAACCAAAATCTAGTGAGAGGCTGTTACTGCTGTATCATCAATTTGTCCAGGGCAAGATGAAAGGAGCAAGCAGAAGGATGGAAATGGGGTATTTTATGGCAGTAAAAGAAGAATACTGAAATAGCAGCTGTGCAGGGAAAAGAAAGTAATAGTTTGGGAGATTTTTACGTTGTTTTTTTGTTGGTGGTGGTGGTNGTCCTGGCACAGTCTCCAGGTGTGAGATGATGCACAGGGACAGCCTCCTGGCAAAGGGCTGCCATCACGTGTGTGTCTTGCAGCAGGACTCCAGCTGAGATTTGTGTGCCTTGCCCAGTACTGATTAACCCAAAACCACAAGTGACAAATAGAAAAACCAAAACAAACAAACAAAAAAAAAAACCCAAACCAAGCCAAAACACAGGCTCTGATTTTCCCACCCCAGCTGGAAAAGGGACATGGAAGGCATTTGTGTCCGTGGAAACATGGTAGTTGATTTTCTACTCTGTGCATAGCTGCACTTGAGGCTTACCTTGAGCCTCTGCATGCATTCATTGATAACCCCATTATGAAATTCAAGAGATCTAATGCAATTGTGTCTAGGAAGATTTACTTGTTAAAAGGCAAACAACTTTCACATAAATTATTTACTACAACAGAAAAATAATCCTCTGCCCTATCAGCCTTGCACTGAAACTGATGGAAGGGAGTTATTTTTAAATTGCATGGAATTGTACTGCTCTGGTTTCATTGTCAATAAATATGCTCCTTTTCAGCACAGCACTCCACTAAATGCATCTGAATTTTCAAGGGGGAGAGGAATTGATCAGAATTTAAAAATAAATAAATAAATAAAAGGAAAAGTTCCTACAGGAAATCTGTATGCTGGAAAAATAGCAACTGCTTTAATAACCTGAAAATGGGGCTTGGATCCTGTATTGATTTTGGGTCTAGCATCTGATTTGCCATTGAGGTTTTGCCATTGAGCTCAATGGAAATGGATCTTTCATGCTCTGCTGGAATGGGTTTGTCTAAATCCTGAGAAATCCCAGCAGAATTCAACCTCAATAAGCAGCACTCAGAATTCTAACAGATGTATGAAAGACTTTGTCTGACTTTTTGATATACAGAAATAAATTATAACAATTGCTAATGGTTTTTAATGTTTTCCTCTCCTTTTTCCTCACCTTTCTCCTTTCCTTTCCTTTCCTTTCCTTTCCTTTCCTTTCCTTTCCTTTCCTTTCCTTTCCTTTCCTTTCCTTTCCTTTCCTTTCCTTTCCTTTCCTTTCCTTTCCTTTCCTTTCCTTTCCTTTCCTTTCCTTTCCTTTCCTTTCCTTTCCTTTCCTTTCCTTTCCTTTCCTTTCCTTTCCTTTCCTTTCCTTTCCTTTCCTTTCCTTTCCTTTCCTTTCCTTTCCTTTCCTTTCCTTTCCTTTCCTTTCCTTTCCTTTCCTTTCCTTTCCTTTCCTTTCCTTTCCTTTCCTTTCCTTTCCTTTCCTTTCCTTTCCTTTCCTTTCCTTTCCTTTCCTTTCCTTTCCTTTCCTTTCCTTTCCTTTCCTTTCCTTTCCTTTCCTTTCCTTTCCTTTCCTTTCCTTTCCTTTCCTTTCCTTTCCTTTCCTTTCCTTTCCTTTCCTTTCCTTTCCTTTCCTTTCCTTTCCTTTCCTTTCCTTTCCTTTCCTTTCCTTTCCTTNAGCTGAGTATCCAAATGTGACACTATGATGAAATCTATACAATTAAAAGCTAGAAACAATCATAATTTTTATTTGAGTTAAAGTTCTGGACAGAGAAATGCCCTTTCTCTACAGGGGCAAGTCTTCAATTTTTTTTTTTTTTCCTCTGGTGTTTTTTTAATAAAAAGTGCAAAGTGAACTGCTTTAAGTTTTGGGGGAAAAAAATGACACTTTTCATTTAGAAAAATACATAAAGGCATGGAGAACTTGTGAATGTGTGGTTTTGATTGAAAAGTCTGTTTCAAGTTTAAGTTTGTTAAGTTTTTGTTAAGTTTGTTAAGTTTAAGTCTGTGAAGTTTGTTTAATTGGAAAATGCTCCCAGAAAACACTTACCATTAATCCAAAATCTCTCTGAAAGGCTGATTTGATTTGCTGTAGTAGATGCTTAGTTCCAAGGATTCAGCAATAAGTGCTTGTCCTAGCATCAACATTCTGGGGAGATCCATGCATGTGTGGTGACAGTAGAAGGGCACTAACCACAGGTTTGTGTAAGGGCTGCAGGGTGTTAGATGTTTCAGCATGAGAAGTGTTCTTGCCTCTTTCTTCTGTTCTCTCACACTCATTATGTCAGCCCTCCAGGAGGTCCTTTACATATCTGTGTTCTCCCTGTACATGGTTTAACCATCATGGGATATGCAAGAACTGGTGTGACTGTTAAATATAAACAGTCTAATTCAGTTTTAGTTCAAGTCTCAGAAAACCACCAGAGAAATCACAGCATCGGAATGTCGCTGCTTCAGAGGAAGTCACCTTCGAGAAGATATCATCTCAGTGTCTCTTACTGTCCTGTTGTGTCATGGCTTGGATCTCCATGCTGTTAAAAACCAACCTGTTAATTTCCATCCACAATCTAATAAATGCAAAGGAGTCAGTGTGGAACAGTCTCACTCACAGCTGGTTATTCCGTGCTGCTGTAATTAGCGTGGCACACACAATTATGGTTGTCGATACTCCTCGGCTGAATCTACCTAACAACTCACTTGCTCTGACAGAGGAAGACTCTGCTCCATCTTCCCCCAGCTCTGCCACAACATGAGCTCTTCCCTTGCCTTCTAATGCCCACCTTCTGCTTGGTAGCTGCTGTGCTGAGCCAAATCAAACTCTGGAAGAGCTCTCCAGGGAGGTGGTTGAATGTTTATCCCTGGAGGTGTTTAAAAGGCATGGAGATGTGGTGCTGAGGGATGTGGTTTAGCACCAGACTTGATAGAGTTAGATAATGGTAGGCCTTGATCATAGAATCATAGAATGGTAAGGTTGGAAGGGACCTCAAGGATCACCTAGTTCCATCCCTCTGCCATAGGCAGGGACACCTCCCACTAGCACAGGTTACTCAAGACCTCATCCAACCCGGCCTTGAACCCCTCCAGGAAGGGAGCAGCCACAACCTCCCTGGGCAACCTGTGCCAGTGTCTCACCAATGACCTTAAAGGTTTGGTTTTGTTTTTCCAACCATAACAGTTCTGTAATTCTATAGTACAACTCAGTAACTTCTGGTGACTTTTGTACCAACTTAAAATGCATCAAGCTGGTTTGGCACTGGGTCCTGTGAACACCACAAGTGCCATAATCATAGAATCATAAAATCNATACATAGGCAGCACTGGGTTGAACTGCAACAAAGACAGAGGTTGGACTCCTTGTTCCAGGTCAGAAAGCCATTAGATTGTGTAAACCCACAACTCAACAAGTAACAAGTTCCCCCTCTCAACAACTAACTCTGCTCATCTCAGTAGGAGCATCCCCAGGACCAAACAGGGCAGAGGGAGCTCTGGAGCTGATGGCATTGAGCCAGGCTGCCCAGGGAGGTGATAGAATCACAACTCCTGGAAGTATTCAAAGAACATGTAGATGTGGTGCTGAGGGGCATACTTCAGCGGTGGACTTGACCAGTGTCAGGGTAATGGTTGGACTCAATGATCTTGGGGATCTTTCCCAACCTTAATGATTCTGTGATTCTGTGTCTGCTCTGCTTGGACCATGCCTCGGGGCTGACAGAAGGTCTGGTTCCTGGAACCACAGATTCATAGAATGAGTTGGGTTGGAAGGGACCTTGAAGATCACCTAGTTCCAAGCCCCGTGCCATGGGCAGGGACACCTTCCACTAGACCAGGTTGTTCAAGGCCTCATCCAACCTAGCCTTAGACACCTCCAGAGAGAGGATATCCACAACTTCCCTAGGCAACCTGTTCCAGTGTCTCACCACTCTCACCAGAAAGAATTTCTTCCTAATATCTAGTCTGAATCTGCTCTCCTCAAGTTTTAATCCATTGCCTCTTGTCCTGTCACTGCAAGCCCTTGTAAAAGGTCTCTTACTGGCTTTTTTCAGGTGCTGGAAGGCTGCTAGAATGTCTCTCTGAAGATTTCTCATCCCCAGGCTGAACAGCCCCAACTCTCTCAGCCTGTCCCCATGGGACAGGTTCTTCAGCCCTCTGATCATCCTCAAGGCCCTTCTTTGAACCCACTTCAACAGTTCAATGTCCTTGTGCTGAAGGCACCAGAACTGGACACAGTACTCCAGGAGAGGTCTCGTGAGAGCAGTGTAGAGGGGCAGAGTCATCTCCCTCGTCCTGCTGGTCACACTTCTTTTGATACAGCCCAGCACATGGTAGCCTTTTGGGCTGCCAGTTCACATTGCTGGCTCATATTGAGTTTGTCATCAACTGACACTCCCAAGTCTTTCTCCGTGAGACTGCTCTCAAGTGTCTGAGTTGAGCCTTTTCTGACGCTGGGCACTTCTGAGGTCTTTCTGTTGACATGGACTCTTCAGTGTGAATTCAAGCTGAAGTCTTTCTATCAGCAGGGGCCAGAATTTGGGCTTCTCTGTTTACCTGCCTATTTCCATGCAGCATGTGGAAACAGAATTACTTTTGTACTTGTTACCAATCAAACTTGGCTGGAACCAACCAAAAGTCTTAGAAGTTATTACGGAAAGGATAAAGAAGGACTCAGACAGACACACAGGCAACATGACTGCAATGAGCTTCATTTCCTTAGGAAGCCAGGCAAAAAATTACTCTTCCACAGGGTCTAATTTTGCATGGACAGAGATACCAGAACACTAATGCATAAAAATTACAAGCAACACTGCTGACGGGCGGAAGAACTTCCAGCGTGCTGTGCCAGACCGTTCCCCCTCAGCGCCATCCCTCCTCCTCCTCAGCGTGCATAAGGACAGCATTATTAGTATGTGCACGAGCTGTCAGGGCAAAACATCTGGTGCAAGGCAGCCAGTTTGTCTTCCACAGCTGCTGCAATCTGTTTCTGAAAGCATCTTAACAACCCCATGAAGAATCAGCCCAGTGTAAGGGTGATCTTCCCATGACAAGAAGATACTGTCATGCAAGCCATGGGTCCTAGCACTCTGCAGCTTTCCTCTCCATAGGTACCTTTGACCTATGCTTTCTGCAAAACATGGCCACTCGTGTCAAACAAAGTTTGCTGTAGAAATTATACTGAAATAAAAATGATGACCTTGTAGCCCTTTGAGTAATTTTTTTCTTCATCTATGTGGGTTTGAACCTAGTGATGACCCCACCACGTGCCGGCGGCTGGGGCTAACACTCACACCTGCCTACAATAGGACTCATTGTGGCTCTTGGTGTCAGGCAGCTACTGCAGAGTCCTCTGGCTCTCTTGCAAGCAAGTCTGATTTTTCACAGCACCCAGGATGAGGCATGGTTCCTAGTTTTTGCAGGTAGGCTCTCATTTTGTGGACAAGCAGTAGGACCGCACCACAGGGTTGGTGTCATTACACTCACAAATCTTTCCACTCACTTGGGCTTTGCCCTCCTCTAGTGCTCTGCCCATTGCATTAAAAAATGGGTTTTTTTACATTCTTATTTCTTGGCAGTGCAGGTCCCTTGCCATCTCTTTTATGGTAACACATACGGAGCTATGGCTGCTGTCTTCAGGTCAGCAGATGACACTTCTCCTGCAGTAAACAGAAAAACAAGGGAATATCTACCTTCAAGACAATAACTGGCAGTGGGGTGGACTTGCAGTGTCATTGCTGCATCAGTGCACTCCCTCTTGTCTAGGAGAATTACTCTCTGTGGCTGAGAGGTAATTTAACTCTCAGGCTCATTCACCTCTTGGCCTCCGTGTTGCAGCTCTGAATGTAATGGCTGTGGGCGCGGGAGGGAACAGGGTATGGTAGTAACACTTGGCCATTAGGAGCAAGGATGTAGTCCCCAAAGCACTTCATACCACTGAAGTGACATCCAGAATGACTTGTTGTCCACTACTGGCCTGCCTGAATTAGAATTGGCAGGGAAGGGGTGAAAGGACACAGATCTTGTTCCCACTCCTCTGAGCCACCCCGCAAGGTATTTTAAAATGCAAAGTGCAGGTCTCTCATCTTTGCTGAAGCAGCAGTATTTAAAACACAAATGTAGCTAAACTATCAAGTTAAAAGAAGCATGTTTGCAGCCCCAGCCTCCCACAGCCCATGGTCTAACAGCAGTGTGCTCTTCTGATCACTGCTGTCAGTTTCTGTATTATTCTAGCCAAGGGGCTGATAGAAAGGGTTGCTTTAAGGGTTGTTTAAAATGCAGCTTTGAATACCCAGTGGTTGTGCCTTTCTTTGAATATATTTTTTTTTAGCTGCCTTGCAGTTTTCAAGAAACAGTGGAGGCTTAGTGTTGTTGATGTCAGTAGGTAAGAGCTGGATGTTCCCTTGGAACATCTCATCTGATTGTGCTGTACCCTTCAAAGAAGAGGTGAGCGAGCCCTGCAGAGAGCTTCTGCCCATACTCCATCCCCCTCCACAGTCCTTCTGCTATGGGGAAGGGCCACAGAGCTACACATCCAAACTGTGACATGCCACAAAGAGCCCAAGGAACAGCCTGAAATTTGTGGACAAGTCACAGACATAATGGAAGTGGACTGACTTTGGACAGTGTCCCTTTAAGGTGTGAAACCCTCTAAGTTTGGGCATCCAAGTGTAGCAATTTTGACCTCAGTTTCCATCTATAAAAGGACACTAATGGTATCATCTGTTTGGGTTTTTGTTTTTCTGATGTGCCAAAGACAAATCCATAGACCTTTTTTTGCAAAGCACTGAGAGAGCAGGATGAAAACTATATAAGAGAATCCACAAAGAAACAAATATCTTCAGTTCAGGTTGTGGAAAATGCGTGGTAAATAAAGCTTGGAGATTAAGACTTTTATTTTTAAATAGCAAATTTGTAGTGAGTTTTTATTTTGCTCAATGAACAAGGCAAGAAAACCCTGCATGATTAAGTAATAAAAGTAAGCCCTCTGTATATAAACTCAAGATTTAATTTATAGTCACATAGGCAGCTTTTATCCAGCATTTAAGTGCTAAGGCTTGGTCAGCTCAGAATTCCTGCAAATAGAGTTTTCTGAATGGAATATGGAGGGAGCTTCCCTTCAACTGCTGCTTTTCCACCATTTATTTAAGAAAACATTTCAATTGCTTTAGATGCCATCTGAAGTTAATTAAATAAAATCAGGGATAATTAAGTGTCATAAAACATGAAATAAACTTGTTGCTGTCAAAGAGGATGCTTAAAATCGACGATGATGACACGTAAATTTGACAGACGTCAGTATTTTATCCATAACTTTATGTCCTGGATAACCACATTTCTTTTCTTTGCCTTTCCAAGCTTCCCTGTCTTTCTAATCTGGGATTATTTTATTCTGTGGCTTGATTACATTAAACCTTATTAGTTTGTTTGAAGTAAAAATTAGCTTCTAATCGCGCGCCTTGAACTGCCTTGCTCAAACACCATTTTACAGTAACATTTTTAAACAACATACATGATGGGAGAGGGTTAATTAAAAATATATATCACTAGGACTGTATTTTTTTCCCCCTGTATTTAAGAAAAAAAAAAATATTGCATCTCACATCTTCCTCCCTTTTGTTAGAGCAGCTCCACTACAAGTTGCTCTCTACCAGCCTGTTGTCTACGTCTCCCCACATTGACCTTTGTTGTAAGATCTGCTATAGACATCACAAACTCTCACATCAATTTACTACAATTGGATGTGGCATCTTCCAGCTAATTTGATTTAGGAAGAAATGCACCTGGCTCTGTTTTTCCCTATAGAATGTTGAGGGAGTTCAGAGTCCTCCCAGATGCCATCTATCTGAGTAGCCCATGTGTTTTTCAAGGTCTAAGCTGTTTGTCTTCATCTTCCAAAATGTAAGCCATTATAATAGGAGAGTAGCTAAATTATTTAATGTGAAAGCAAATTTGATTTGAGGTGCAAAATGCATACATACATGAGCACAGGTCTTTATGCACTGGTGTGTGGCTCCAATCTATGTGGTTTATATCATATATTTTAAGTCTCATTATATATCATATGTATGTGTGTGTATATATATTCATATATATATTCATATATCTATTCATATATATGAATGTATATGAGAATATATATGAATAAATATGAATATATATTCATATATACATATATATTCATATATATTCATATATATGGATGTATATGAGAATATATATATATGAATATATATATGAATATATATTCATATATATACACATATATATATACAAAATGAAAACCTGTTCCTATGGTTCAACAATATTTTAAATTCTGATTCAGTTTTTAAAAAAAAAAAACATATTTTGGGTTTTGTTTGTTTGAGGTTTTTTTTTTTTTGGGGGGTTTGTTGGGGGGGGGTTTTGGTTTGGTTTTTTGGGGGGGTTTTTTTGGGGGGTTTTTTTTTTGGTTTTTTGTTTTGGTTT
>WBNM01003411.1:14179-25614 GCA_013399055.1 Ramphastos sulfuratus
TTGGGTTTTTTGTTTGGGGTTTTTTTTGTTTGGTTGGTTTGGTTTGGGTTTTTTTGTTTGGTTTGGTTTGGTTTGGGTTTTTTGGTTTGGTTTGGTTTTGGGGTTTTTTTGTTTGGGGTTTTTTTTTGTTTTGTTTTGGTTTGGTTTTTTTGGTTTGGTCTGGTTTGGTTTGGGTTGGGTTTTTTGGTTTGGTTTGGGTTTTTTTTGTTTGGTTTGGTTTGGGTTTTTTGGTTTGGTTTGTTTTTTTTGTTTTGGTTTGCTTTTTTTGTTTTGGTTTGGTTTTTTTTTGTTTGGTTTGGTTTTTTTTGTTTGGTTTTTTGATTTTTTTTTTTAACATTAAGCCATTATAAAAACTCTTTGCAAGAAGGGAAGAAAAAAAAAACAAAGCAAACAAACCCAAAACAAACCCTACAACATTTCAGGTCTTGTGAAACTTTCCAGGTGCTAAATTAGATCACATGGATCAAGCAGGTTATGAGGATCAATCCTGTTGGACAGAGGGAGAATGAACCCCAAGACTTCTGTTTTCTGTTTCCTCCCAAAAGCAAACCCATGATTTAAAGCATACACATGAATGTTCTTTATTGTACAAGAATCTTGAACAATCAAATTAAATCCCTGGATAGAGAGTTGCAAATGGTTGTGGTGATGAAAATAAGGCTGGGCAGTTAGATGGAGGAGGTTGGTGTGGTCCTACCAGAGCAGAGCCAGCAGAGAATGGTTCTGCAGTACTCAGCAATATTCTGGATGTTTTAACTGGTTGATATTTTGGCATGGGGAGCAGGTGAGTGATGGGAAAATGGATACTGCAAGATTATTTTTCTGACAGGCTACTTAAAAGTTGACAAAATACCTGTAGCAGTGTAAACTTAAGATGTTCCAATTTATGGCAAATGCAAAGCCTAACTAAATTACCTTGGCTCTCCAGACCTGCAAAGGTTGTGTTTACCTGACAACTGGCTGCCAGTGCTTGGAGGAGCAACCCAATTCTGGACACCAGATTCGGTGTCCTCCAGAAATCCAGAACCTTTCCCTGATGCCAGCTAGAGCCTGATCCTTGGATGCAGATTAAAAGACATTCCTGATGGAGCCAATGGGTGCTGGGTGTGTGCTGGGTTTCACCTCAACATGAGGAGAAACTTTACAGTGAGAGTGATGGAGCACTNAAGTGGGTTGGTGGAGAAGCAGCAAAACAGGACTTGGGGAGGGGATGAGGGGAAACAATGTCCAAGAATTCTGAGTTTGAAGTCAAACCCTGCAAGAGGTAATCAAGAGTAGCATAAAAAACAACCGTTAAAAGCACAAGTGGCTACTCTTAACAACTGCAGTTGTGCAAAAGATGACTTTGAAAGGATAAAATGAATTGTTCAGGTGGTTGTACTGGCAATAATTTGCCCATCTTAAAACCACCCAACCCAATTACAACACTGTGCTAGAGTTTGATTTGGCAGTTTGCTTGCAAACCCCATAAATCTCTGGTGGAAGCAAAAAGAAATGGTTTGTTGTAGGTGATGTTGGAGAACAGCACTGCTCTGAGATACTCTGACTGCTCCATCAGCTTTTTTCTTTTCTTTGTCTACAGACTCTAGGGTACAGACCATGCCTCCACACCAGCAACTTCCATTGCACAGTATTTTCAGTTTTGATATAATTGGGTTACCTGAACCCAACAAAGGGATGTTGCCAAGACATTTTGAATCTACTTTGGCTATGCCTTTTTATCAAAATATTTTCATCATTTCTGGAAGCATTTAGGGTAGTTGCATTTTCAACTCATTTGTGCCCCTGGGAAGCAAAAAAAAAAAACTAACCCAACAAACAAACAAAAAACCAAAACCAAACCCCAATGTTTTTTGTTTAGCAAACCAGCTTGCAACTACCCTAGGGGATGTTGCCTTGGCAGGGAGGTTGGACTCGATGATCTCTGGAGGTCCTTTCCAACTTCTAAGGTTCTGTGATTCTGTGGGTCTAGAATACAGCCACGGTTTACACAGAAATGTTTATTTCTTTGCTCTCATCATACTCTTTGGCAATGGTTCCCCTTTTCAAACCACTTGTCTGCAATTTCCATTTACTGCAGTGACACCTAATGGTAGGAGAAGAAGAATTGATCCCCAGCCTCCTTGTTTGCTGTCGAACAAAGCGGGGGTTTCACATTTTTAGCTGATGGGGAATGCGTGGATTCTTTCCTCTCTCCTCAAAGAGCAAACAGACTCCGCTGCGATCTGGAAAGCATTCAGCTGCAGGAACAAAAGCATCTAAACTAAAACCGTGGCCCTTAGAAAGCCAAAGATCTTGCCTTGCAATTTTTTTTTTGGTGAGCTTGTGAGTGCTGAACTTCCATTAGAGCAAGGAGAGACAGCTAGGGCTGATTATTAAGATGACTAATAACAAAATGATACATAATAGTTCCTCGCAGCATATGGTCATGACTATACATCTGGAAGTTTCAGGCTCAAGGGGGCTAATGTTTGTGATGGGTATTTTGAATTCATCTGTGCTAAAAGCTGCCAGAAAGTGAGTTATTCAGGTCAGGATGAAACTTGGCAAGATAAATGCCAAAGATGTTCAGAATTTACTTCAGTATAACAAGCTTATAAAATACCTTTTTATGCGGCTAAGACCAGCTGGGCGAAAGTTAATCAGCCAAATGCAATTATAGGAGGTGTAAGTCTTATTAATGTATTAGGAATTCTCAGGGTACCACTGGACCATTCCAGATGTGCTGCTGCATAATGAGTACAGCATAACCTTGATCAAGAAGCCAATCTGCCCAGGCTCCTCATGTCTCCTAATAATCTATATAATATTTACTTGCAGTGGCTCAGAAGGAACTAATAGAAGTAATAGGTTCTCATTCAAATGTAGACTTCATTTTCTAATACAGCTCAGTGTAAGCCTGAAACAACAAAACTCTGCTTTATCTTTGGTAGAGGATGACATTTCTTTAAACAAGCAGCTGACCAAAGGCAGGATTTTTTTAATATTCTGGCCAGGACAGGTGTGTTTTGATGCTGTAAAAGCCAAATGAAATTATGTGGTTTGTGTTGGACTAGTGGCAGTCTCCATGGGATGATCTTCACTGAGATACAGCTTCAGGAATGGGCTGGGGTCTTCCAGACTGCTCTGAAGTGAGATGGCAACCAGGCAAGCTGGGAGGGAAGAGCAGATTGAAAGTCTTGGGAGAAAATCTGGGAGGGAAGAGCTGATTGAAAGTCTTGGGAGAAAATCTGGGAGGGAAAAGCAGATTGAAAGTCTTGAGAGAAAATTTGGGAGGGAAGAGCTGATTGAAAGTCTTGGGAGAAAATCTGGGAGGGAAAAGCAGATTGAAAGTCTTGGGAGAAAATCTGGGAGGGAAGAGCAGATTGAAAGTCTTGGGAGAAAATATGGGACTCATGAAAACAGGAGGCTTGTCTGATGGGTTCTGCCCTGGTGGTTATGAGGGAGATGGATAACGAAGCTTCCAAGTGTGCCTCACTCAGACACTTCTTCTTCTGGACAGTAAAAAAAAATACCAAACAAAAAACACACACACAGGAAAAAATACCCAAACAAAACCAAACAAACAAAACCCAAACCAAAAAACAATCAAACAACCAAACAAAAAAAAAACAACACAACAAAACAGAAGTCCCGAACATGAGGCTTGAATCTGACCTGCCTACTCACACTACCCATAAAAAGTGTCTCTACTCTGTTTTCACCTTCTGTTTGTGAACATGACATCAGGAGATCAAATTTCTCACCTGCAAATGTGCCACCAGCTGGGCAGTCACAGAGACATCAACCTTCCCCCTCAGACATTTGCCATCAGTAATTATTTCCCATCACAAGGGCTGCCAACATGCTTCGTTGTTGTTCTGGTAGTCCTCTGGCATCTAAAAAGACCACAAGAGATCTATGTTGTCTTCCCACAAGAGATCTATGTTGTCTTCCCTGTTTGTACTGACATTCCCCAAAGGAGGCATGGCTTGCCTTAGGGACCTATTGTCCTCTTTGTACATACAGTCAACTCCCATTAATCTCATTAATGAGACCTGCATTCCCAAACTGGAAGGGAAAAAAAAAATCATCTGGTAGGAAACAAAGATTTCCTAGGGGGGCAAAAAGGGAGGTAAAGAGATTCTGTCTTACAAAGCCTTACACCCCTCTGCTCCCTTCTCTACAACACCTCAGGAATGTCCAGGAGAGCACCCATGGGAGCATCTGTGCAGCAGAGAGGGGCCACCCACCCACCCAGCCACTTCAACTCAGCCTATGATTGATTGCACATGTATGAAGGAAGGGAAGGAAGAAGGAGGAACAGGAAAGAACACAGGTGTGGTTGGCCTCTCTAGTAGAGATCAATGTTTGGTGACACTGAGAGGTGTTTCTCATGGTCCTCAGAAAACACAGAGGGAGGAAGAACCAATGTGGTGTGGTCACTTGTGTCTGCAGCGTTTTCATCTCAGGAGAGGAAGCATAAGCAGCCATTTACCCTTTCATATTTTATAATAAATATCATTGAATCAAAGATGGAAACACTGTTGTGGGCTTAAAATAACCCTCATTTAGCTAGACTGCTTGGGAACAAACCTTAACAAACGGTCTCTGCTGGAAGAAATAGATTCTTGCAGGAAATTAGTCAGTCCAGACTGAGTAATTACAGTGTCTCACTGGAGCACTCTTCCTGACCTCCTGGTGCCATCTGCACAAAGGACCTTTCCCTAGCTCCTGCCTGGAGCTAGGGTACCCCTTACCTTTCCCTTCCCCAACAGCAAGCAGAGCCACAAGCCCTCAAAAGTGGCACATGCTTCACTGTCCTAAGGAACAGGCAACTATCCTTGAGGCATCAGGGGTTTAGTGCTCCATGCCTGCTGTTAATTTTATCTGGACAACTGTTGATGAGAAATTACCTGTACTAGTGGGAGGTGTCCCTGCCTATGGCAGGGGGTTGGAACTAGATGATCTTTGAGATCCCTTCCAACCTTACCATTCTATGATTCTATGAAATGCCATTGTGTATGTATATAGAATCATAGAATCAGCCAGGATGGAAGGGACCTCTGAAGGTCACCTAGTTGAAACCCCCTGTAGTGGGCAGGGACATCCCCAATGAGATCAGGTTGCTCAGAGCAGTGTCAAGCCTCACCTTGAATATCTCCAGGAATGGGGCCTCAAATGCCTCCTTGGGCAACCTGCTCCGTTGCTCAACCACCCTCATAGAATCATAGAATGGTAAGGTTGGAAGGGATCTCAAANAATCGCCATCCCTGGAGGTATTTAAAAGAGGTGTGGATGTGGTGCTAGGGACATGGTTTAGTGCTTGTGGCTTAGCAATCATGGTGGGATTGCAAGTTCTAGGTGAGCAGTTGGACTTGATGATCTCAGAGATTTCCAGTTCTATGATTCTACGATCTCAGACCTGCACTCTCAGAAGCATCCACTACCAAGCCCAAAAGGCTTATGTGATGGTTTGGGTGATTGTTTTCTTTCAACAGCCTATAATCTTTTTTTTTTCTTTTTTTTTTTTTTTCATTAAAATATTCCAATTAGCCTCAAACCAGCACAGCTTACAAGTGAGGAAGAAGCCAGCTAGATTCAGAATGACATCCAGTTGTAAGCAAAGCAGGGGTCTGAGAGAGCTTGCCAAGTCCCAGCCCTAAGTGAGGAACCTGAAACTATGGCTGTGGCTGGCCCACACCACCAACATGTAACCATAAAGCAGCTAATGATTCTGGGCAGAGGGAAGCCCTACACAATGCAGACTCCTCAGCCAGGTGGGAATGTGAGAGATGGTGTTGGGATATGGCCATGCTTCCTGTCCCATACACTGATTTCCTCTCCACCAGCTCAGTCTGGATCACAGTATCACAGTATCACAGTATAGCAAGGTTGGAAGAGACCTCAAAGATCATCAAGTCCAACCCATTACCACAGACCTCAAGACTAGACCATGGCCCCAAGTGCCACGTCCAAACGTGCCTTGAACACCTCCAGGGACGGTGACTCCACCACCTCCCTGGGCAGCCCATTCCAGTGGGGAATGACTCTCTCAGTGAAGAACTTTCTCCTCACCTCGAGCCTAAACTTGCCCTGGCACAGCTTGAGACTGTGTCCTCTTGTTCTGGTGCTGGTTGCCTGAGAGAAGAAAGCAGTTGTCTGAGAGAAGAAAGCAATGCTGATGCCCGGGGTTGGGAATAGGGTAGGAGTAAAGGCAGGTGGAAAGCAGAGATGGATGTGCAGAGAGTGTGGCCATGGGAATACTCTCAGCCTTGGTGCTCTGAGTCATCCAAGAACACTGGTGCCAGGGAGATGCTCTGCTGTGACTGAAAAATTTAATTTTGCTTGTGCTTACTGGGAAGGCTTGAGTCAGCCCTGGTTCTGCCACTGTGTGTGGGGGGAAAAAAAGGAGAGTTGCCCAGATGATGAGGCATTATTGCCTTCAGCATCTACGTCAACAGACTCTAATGGTTTCCAGAATTTGTGGCCTGATGATAGGACAGTCAAATGTCTGTGTCCCACATCAGAGATGTAATTTAATCACCTAACAGTCATCAAGTGTGCTGTGAGATATGACCATAGCCCCCTGATGTGTGACAGGCCAGCCTGGGCAGAGGCAGGGAAACCAGAGGACATCAATCCAGACAGGCAGGACTGTGGCTGCCACTGGGACTTGCACTGAAATCTAAGGATCTCACAAAATCACAGAATTGGTAGGAGTTGAAAGAGACCTCTAGACATCATCTAGTCTAACCTCTCTGCTAAAGCAGGTTTGCCTAGATCAGGTTGCACAGGAACATGTCCAAGTGAGGTTTGAAATTCTTGGGAGGAGACTCCACAGCCTCTCTGGGCAGCCAGTTCCAGTGATCCACTACCCTTAAAGTAGATTCTCCTTATGTTCAAGTGAAACCTCCCGTGCCCTAATTTGTACCCAGTGGCCATGGTTCCATCCTTGGGCACCACTGAAAAGAGCCCAGTCCCATCCTCTTGGCCCCCAGGCCTTTGATATTGATAAACATTGATCAGATCCCCTCCTAGCCTTCTCTTCTCCAAGCTGATTCAGCCCCAGGTCTCTTAGCTTCTCCTTGTACAAGAGATGCTCCAGTCCCCTCACCATGATTGTGGCCCTCCATTACATGCTCTCCTGTAGTTCCCTGTGTCTCTTGAACTGAGGAGCCCAGAACTGGATGCATTGCTCCAGCTGTGGTCTCACCAGGGCAGAGTAGAGGAGGAGGAGAACCTTCCTTGACCTGCTGGCCACACTCTTCTTAATGCACCCCAGGATACTGTTTGCCTTTTTGGCCATGAGGGCACATTGCTAGCTCATGGTGAACTATTTCACTAAAGAGGCTGCCCTAATAGAATCATAGGATGGTAAGGTTGGAAGGAGACCTCAAGGATCATCTAGTTCCAACCCCCTGCCATAGGCAGGGACACTTCCCACCAGCACAGCTTACTCAAGGCCTCGCCCAACCTGGCCTTGAACACCTCCAGGGAGGGAGCAGCCACAACCTCCCTAATCATATGCCTTGTTAAATCTTCCAGCAGAATTTCTTCCTAGGCAGGAAAGGACCACCCAAAACACTCCTTGTGGCACACGTGGGTCTTCCTCACGAGGAAACACAGTCTTCTGACAACTCCACCAGTTCACATCTTACTTTCCCTTCAACAATGAAGTGTTGTCCTGGAAGCATAGCTATTGTTAGTGAGAATGAAAGCTGGCTGTGCACAGAGGGAGTCCTTTTGAGCTGAGGAGCACAAGATCCCTGACAGAGTCATACAGTCATTTTTGGTTGTAAAAGATCTCTAAGGTCATCTAGTCCAGCCATCAACCCAACACCACCATACCAAATAAACCATGACCCAAAGCGCAACATCGACATGTTTTGTGAACACCTCCATGCATGATGACTCCATCACCTTCCTGGGGAGCCTGTTCCAGTGTTTAAGAACCCTTTCAGTCAAGATCACAGAATCACAGAACCTTAGAGGTTGGAAGGGACATCCAGAGGTCATCCAGTCCAACCTCCCTGCTAAGGTAGGATGCCCTAGGGTAGTTCATACAGGAATGCATCCAGGTGGGTTTGGAAAGTTTCCAGAGAAAGAGACTCCACAAACTCTCTNGAGCAACCTCACTAACCACTTTCCTTCTAACCCCCCTGGCTGATCCTCCAAATTCACCTTGCATATAAGCCAAACCTTGGGGTAAGGTATAGGGGTGGGGAGAAGGTGGAAGGGTGGTTGGAAGCCACTCCTGGGGACTCTGATTTCTTGGAGGGGTGTTGTGTTTCTGTATTACCTTTAACTTGTATATTTCTGTAAATATTCCTGTATATAGTGTATATCTCTGCTTCTATATTGTGCTAAGCTGTAAATGGAGCTTCAGTCCTTAACTTCCAGCCAGCTGAGTCCAGTCTGGGTGATTTTACAAAGCGGGGAGGGCAGGGAACTCCCAAACCATCACACCCAACAAGGGCGCATTGCTGTCCCAAGACATGTCTTCTAATATCCAATCTAAGCCACTCTTGGCAAACCTTGAGGCCATTTCCTCTTGTAGTCACTTTCTTCTCTAGCAGACTTGCCATGTTTCATTATTATGTGGCAATTAAACCAAAATCCATCAGGACAAAAAGGTGTTGGAAATTGCCTGCTAATACCTTGTCTTGGTAACCTGCCTCAGTACAGTTTCAACACGAAGGAGATCAAGGGGGAAGGCTACTACCTTAGAGCAGTGTTAAACGTGGCTCATGCAAAATTGTGTCCTGCCCATTATGGAAGGGAAGGGAAGGGAAATCCAGAAGTGAGGAGTTGGAATTTATGTCTGGAAAAATCAGACTCTCTTCTGTGTGCAAAATTTATCTGGCAATCTAATTAGCAAAGATTTGCTTCTTTTTTGGATGATGGCCTTATCTCAGTTTCCAGTAAGGTAACAGATACTAAGATGTGAGCCTTCCTATGATGTTAGGTCTGGTTTGCTTTCAGCCCCTGAGAAAACCCAGAAGTCTACACATTAAATGGGGGGAAGAAAAGGGGAGGGAGTGGGAGGGAAGTACAACCAATTTAAAACTCTCCATTAGGTTTTACCTTGAGCTTGATTCTAGAAATCTGTAAAAGCTGGGTTGAGTCCAAGTTTCCTTGTTTCAAAATCACATCCACCTGAAATGCTTCTGAGAGTCAGGCACGAATTATGATGTTACTTTGATTTCAGTGTGATTTAGGACCCTTATGCTTTCAAAAATGGGGGGGACCAGATGTAGAGTGCAATGAGGCACTGCAATGCTAAATAGAAAGTCATTCATAAATTGGGGTGCCTTAATAACTGCAAAATGGTTAAAGCTGGGCTAATTGTTGGTCCAAGACCTGCTAGGTGAAGAAAGAGAAGGAAGTTTAGTGAATCATTTACATCTTCTTTCCTTCCAAGGTGCTCTGGCATCAGGAAAGCTAAGATGGTTGCAGAGCTGCAGGCACCAGCACTGGAGGAGATTTGAGCCACATCCCAGTCATCAGCTGGTCAAGGACCCTTTTTGAACCTCTAAGAGAAATCAGCTCAATGTGGGGAAAACTTGAGCTGCCCAAAAGAGCTGGTGGCTCTCCTTTTTGTATCTACTCTGTATTTAATCCTGGGGGAATTGTTTGTCCACATGTAGTTCCTGAACCCATTTGCTCTCCTCAGGAGATGTCTGTTACACAGGGAGTAGCTGAGTGATTGGTAATGCATGGTCTAACTTAGAATCATAGAATCATAGAATCTCAGAATCATAGAATCACAGAATCATAGAATCACAGAATTATAGAATCATAGAATCAGTCAGGGTTGGAAGGGACCACAAGGATCATCTAGTTCCAACCCCCTGCCATGGGCAGGACACCTCACACTAGATCAGGCTGGCCAGAGCCTCATCCAGTCTGGCCTTAAACACCTCCAGGCTTCCACCACCTCCCTGGGCAACCTGTTACAGGGTCTCACCACCTTCATGCTGAAGAACTTCTTCCTAACATCTAGTCTGAATCTACCCATTTCTAGCTTTGTTACATTCCTCCCAGTCCTATCTGACATACTAAAAAGTCCCTCCTCAGCTTTCTTGTAGGCCCCTTTGAGATACTGAAAGGTCACAATAAGGTCACCTCAGAGCCTTCTCCTCTCCAGACTGAACAGCCCCAACACCCTCAGTCTCTCCTCATAGCAGAGGTGCTCCAACCCTCTGAGCATCCTCGTGGCCCTTCTCTGGTCATGGGAGGACTTGGGTGATATATTCTGGACATCAGTGCTTTGACAGTAGATACCTCCCAACAGAATCCTCCCTTTTTTTTTTCTCCATACTTAAAAAACAAAACAAAAACACAACCAAAACACACTCTCTAGGTTTAAAACCATGACCTTAGTTTTTGGAATTGCAAGGCATGTTCTCTTCTTTCCAGAGCTCTGGTTTCACCACAGAAAATCATCTCCATTGCCCAAGGCTGATATGTGTTATTCTTGGAGTCCTGGTTTTATTTAAATATAGAATTAAACAAACCAACTTTCAGATGAAAATATTTTCTTTCTTTCTTTCAACAATCACAGTAGTAACAGGCTTGCATAAGAGACTACCTTGTATCTTCAGAAGGTCTGCTTTTGGCCACACTTTTCTAACTAGACATTTTGGAGACAGATATTATGGTGCAGACCTGTGCTGGAGTGAATTTCATTCCTTTCACTAAAAACACCTGTTACAATTACCAGCAATTCCTCAAAAAAGCTCTTTAAAAACACCTAGATAAAGCTCTTCTATTGGCTACTGCTTTTATTTTTTTCCTAGGAACCAACTCTTTCTGGGTGCCTGGCTTTTTCTTGTAGGTTTATGCTTGGGAGCCCTGCCCTGGCACATCTCATTCCTTTTTTAAGACTGCTTGGCATCAGGAACTGGAAAATTGCTTTTAATAATTTCTTAGGTCACTGTTCTTCATGACCCAAGAAGTCAAAACCAGCTTGTGATCAGCTTTACCTGCAACTTAATCACAAGCTGTTATATGCATTTTAATTCCTCCCACCACCACCCTCTTTTTTTTTTTNGAAATGTTCCCTTAGCAGCAGCAAGGCATGATGGAACAAACCTGTAATGTTTGGTGGAGATGGAAATTGTGCACAACTTGAAAACCACAGGCAGCTTGCTGGTTTTAATGCCTATAAACAATGTTATGATTAACCAAACATAGCCATGGCTACTCCTCTTAAGTAAATATGCTTACTATAATATTCTTTTGCATTATAGAAGTGGTTTCATTTGGTGGGGTTCTAAATAATAATGTACATTCCCATGGGAATTGAAGCACAGGTGACACTGCAAATGCACTGATTTGCACATACCTAAGTCAGTATCAGGTAGCAAGGCAAGCAGGGACCTCTTTTTCACCCAGCACAGAGCAGGAAACATTGTCTGCGGCATAAGGGGAGGAAAACATCCCTACCAATG
>WBNM01003412.1:0-21890 GCA_013399055.1 Ramphastos sulfuratus
TATATATTTTTTATATATATGTAAGTATAATTTTAATTTCCCTATTAAATATATTTCAGTCAGTTGTGGTTGAACTAATATGAGTAGTAAAATGCATTGCCAATCTTCTCCCAGGCAACCAGCAACAGAACCAGGGGACACAGTCTCAAGTTGTGCCAGGGGAGGTCTAGGCTGGATGTTAGGAGGAAGTTCTTGACAGAGTGATTGGCATTGGAATGGGCTGCCCAGGGAGGTGGTGGAGTCACTGTCCTTGGAAGTGTTCAAGAAAAGCCTGGATGGGGCACTTAGTGTCATGGTCTGGTTGATTGGCTAGGGCTGGGTGATAGGTTGGACTGGATGAGCTTGGAGGTCTCTTCCAACCTGCTTGATTCTGTGTGATTCTATGAAAACCACTTGGCTGCTGTTTTCTGGAATAACAAAATATGGACTCCATCCTGCAGTGAGGTGAGTATGATCCTTGCTTTTCAGCCACAAGAAACACAAATGGGTTTTGTTATTTGGACTGATTTAGTTCATATGTACAGAGGAATAAAATAGTTTTGGGTTTTTTCATTCTGCATGGCTGAAAAAGCTTATCAAATACCTTTAGGAAGTAGCACTTACTGGGAAGAACCTATCATAGCAGCTCCCTAACAGAATATCTCTGATAAGTAATTTTCCAACAGTATAAAAAGCCTGAAATGAATCCTGCAGTGTCCAATGCAGTCCATATGAGAAATTTGTGTAGGTTAGAGATCTTGAAAGAGTCAAACAGCAGCTCTATATTTGTTTCTAGACCTAGTGCAGTGGCCTGCATGCCAGGTGCTGGAGTCAAAGCCTCTGTGCTAACGACCAACGAACTTTGGGTTTAGCTGCCCCTGGGGATCACAGTGCTTGTAAAAAGAGTGCAGGCAAAGTCGTTAAAACGGAACAGCAACGTGCTAAAAGTTGCTCACAACATCTCAGACTCTGAGAAGTTTCAGGAACATGAGAAACTGTCTGGTAACATCTTTTCTTACCAAATTTCCCTGCTGTTACTCAACGGATTAAGGATATTTCAGCTTGCTGCCCAATAATCTCAACTGACTCCCACACAGCTGGTGTTGTAAACACAGAAAATCTCTTGATTTAGGAATTTAGGTAAGCTCAGTAGTGTCTTCTGGGCCGATCCAAGATGTTCTCGCCACTTGTCAAAGGAAACTTTTAGCTTGTAATGCCCTCTAGAGGCAGAATTGCTGGTACAGCGTTGACTACAGGCTGAGCTTTTCTGGTCCAACTAAGGTGCTGTAGCTTTTAAGATGCAGCATTCCCCCCCTTCCATGGCTTTTTTCCCCCTCTCTCCCTTCTTCTTCTTTTTTTTTTTTTTTTTTTTAAATAAGCCACATTTCTATAAAAGCAGAGGTCTGGAGCTGTTAGGAGCTCTGTGACTGAGCTAGATGATGTAGATGCCTCATTTTGGTACTGAAGTTGTCTCCAGCTAAACTGTGGACATATTTAAACTGCAAAGCAAAAGGATGCTTGTAAACTATAACAGTTTGACATGCCAATGCTTGGCATTGAACTAAACATCTGAAAACATCAAAAGTATTTCTAACAGTTCAGTGTTATTTCAAAAGATGTGCTTGCAATGTGCTATTTTGAAACCCATAGTCCTCAATGTAATGGATTTAGAAGTTCTGCATAGTTGATTTTGTTGGCAAGATGAGGAGCTCTGTCTTTTACTCGTAACCATGGGCTCCTTCCTGTGGTGAGAATGGCAGCAACTGAAAAAGAGAGGATGTGCCTAATTCCTTCATTTCAAAATCTGTCAGAGGAACCATATCCATGCAATCAGAAAAAGAATTTGAGCTTGAAGCTTTTACTTTTCTTATCTACATTTTTTTGTTGGTTTTTTTTCTTGTTTGTTTGGGTTTTTTTTTTGTTTGTTTGTTTGTTTTGTTAATTTTCTTTCACAACATGGCAACATTTTCTGGAAACTTCTTGTAAAAAACATAGACTCATACAATGATAGAATGGTAAGAGTTGGGAGGGACCTCTCGAGATCATCGAGTCCAACCCTCCTGCCAAGGCAGGATCACCTAGGGTAGGTCATGTCAGCAAAGAATCTCAGGCAGTGCAAAGCTGGCTTGATTTTGTGTTCTTCCATCTTTGAATAGTTGAGCTCATTAATGAGAAAATCATCTGGCTGCTGGCACAATCAGATACAGCCACTTATCAGTACATTGAGTTCTGTTTATAGTACTCTGATTCATATTCATGATCAGAGGATGTGGTGGAGCAATTCATTAGTGCACTGCTGCATTAAGCAATCACTGCCAAAACGTGACATGTTGAGAGTTTGCATGAAACTGCTTCCTTTGAGAATGTTTTGGTCAAGGAATGCCTAAGTGCAGAAATCTGTCAAGATAAATCATTCAGGCTCTTCAAGAGAAACATTTAGACTCCATGTGTACAACATTAAGTTAAAAAAAAATAATCCATTCACTGGTGCTGTTTAATATGTGACACGATCACACCCTCAAATGTTAAGTTTAAACTACTGTAACAGATAACAGTATGTATAAACCAGGTTACAATTATCCCATAATGAATCCTCTTTCTTACTCTTAATTACTTTATGCTGTCTAATGTAAGTTGAGGACTTTTTTAGTTTAGGTTGAGATATTCAGCAACATCAAAACTTCAACCTTCTACATTCCATTTGTCTGCTTGTGACACAAGAAAGGGGCACATGCAGTCTGTACATGCTCATTTCACCATGACTCACTTTTAAAAAAGGGACAGCACTTGCAGAGAAACATGGTGCTTCTGTACTATTGCAAGAAGACGAAGACAGGTTTGGTTACCTTCTCACTTTCCCCCTTCAAGTTTGTAGCATGGTGTTTTGGTGATTCTTTGTCTGCATGCTTCATTTGATTCTGCCATATCATTTTCTACTGACAATCGTTCTTCCAGCTTATTGTCTCTTCTTCAGATTTATAAAAGCCAGAGCTACCCAGTGGTAAGAAATGTGCAGGCTCTTCAGCCTGGAGAAGAGAAGGCTTCCAGGAGACCTTAGAGTAACCTTCCAGTATCTGAAGGGGGCCCACAGGAAGGCTGGGGAGGGACTATTTACGAGGTCAATAGGACAGGACAAGGGGCAGTGGGTTTAAACTGGAAGAGGGGAGGTTGAAATTGGATGTTAGGAAGAAGTTGTTTGCAGTGAGGGTGGTGAGACACTGGCACAGGTTGCCCAGGGAGGTTGTGGCTGCTCCCTCCCTGGAGGTGTTCAAGGCCAGGTTGGACGAGGTCTTGAGTGACCTGTACTAGTGGGAGGTGTCCCTGCCTATGGCAGGGGGTTGGAACTGGATGATTTTTGAGGTCCCTTCCAACCTTACCATTCTATGATTCTATAAAATAATAAAATTGTAAATTTATCATCACTCACAGATAAGCAGAATAGATGCTAAACTTTCTTTTAATGTCCCCGAATGTAACTCCTCTCCCTTGAGTAGTAGTATTATAGTATTTTCTTACTGTTACTTTGGCTGAACTCTGGGCCAATCAGTCACTGCTAAGAGGAGGAAAGATGCATAGTATGTAAAAAAATATGAAACAGACTGCACTTTTTTTTTCCCTGCAGCATTAATAATGCCACATGTGCCTGGTAGTTTTTCATAAGAATGTGTAGTCTGCTGTGTTTCAGATACTGACCAAAGACCCTCTGACATGAGTCTGTTGTTACTTCAGAAGACATTTGCAGGCTTCATTGTCCCTGTTTTCCAAAGCTGTGCGCCAGACAGGTGAGATTCCCATCTACCCTCTAAGAATCATTCACCCTCTTGGTTTTCTCTGTGCTTGATGTCTACTTTTTTCCTCCCACTTGTTCTCTTTCCCCTGCAACATAGGATATCTCTAGTTTATGCTGATAATGACATAAAAAACCTTGAAGGAACTAGTTAAAGATAAATTTGGAGTAAAAAGATCAAATCTGTAAGAAATGTATGACTGCAAGGTTTTCTTCTCTCTTAAGCTTTGGTATCTGGTCCACTTTAAAGTGTTGCCATCTGCAGATCAGATGAGAATTAGTTTGCCATCAATCTATTTCTCTACACAACAAAGCAGAGTATTCTGAAGCAGTCAGTGTGCCTTTTAAACATTTAAACATTTTTTCAGAACAGAAAGGTCTTTCTGATTTCTCCACAGCCCCCTGAACACACATATGATAGTGCCATAGACATGAAGATTTTATAACCAATGGTCTGATTTGAACAGCTTGTATTTTACTCTCATTCATAATATAACAATGTATTTTAATGATAGCCATATTCTGTAAAACTTAAATTCCATCCTTAAGTCCTTTGAATTCCAGCTAACTACTTAAACTGCCCATACTGCTAGCCTCTGTTTCCAAATTTGCAATCAATACTATCAGCTACAGCTCCACTGAAGAGCTATTCCAGTACTGCATCCTGTAACTGGATACAGGAGACATTATAGCTAAAAAACTTGCCCATCACAGTTTTGTGGGCTGTCTGTTGCCCTTGAGAAGGCAGGAATTCTGCCTGAGACCACTTTCACACACATGCCTAGAACTACAGCTCCTGCAGCTTGTTAGTTCTTCACTTGTACTCTGATGACCGTTGAAGAGGATGACCGTGACAGACAGCTGTGTCTGTAAGCATCAAGAGAGAGCTTATGTATGACCTAGTTCTGAAATGATTAACACATGATTTACCTCTCATTCATTTTGATTCATGGTCATATATCTCACAGCTGTTTCTGAACACGAGGCATCAGGAAGGGTTTTTGATGACTTTATATTCACAAATGCATAATCCAGCGGCGAGATCTGACTGCTGACGAGAACAAGATAAATTTCTTGTTACAAAAGAAGAATATTTGCTCCTGTTGCTCTAACACTTTTATTTCAGTTTTTCCACCAGAGTATTCTAGCAATGTGAAAACAGTAATTTTGTCCTCAATACAGACTGGGGGATAAGGCGATAGAAAGCAGCCTTTTGGAAAAGGACTTGGGGTGCTGATGGACAAGAAGCTGGACATGAGCAGACAGTGTGCACTTGCAGCCCAGAAGGCCAATCACATCCTGTGTTGGATCAAAAGCTTCGTGGCAGGCAGATAGAGTGAGGTGATTCTGCCACTTGGCTCTGGTTAAGACCTCACCTGGAATACTCCATCCAAATCTGGAGCCCTCAGTATAGGAAGGACATGAACCTGATGGAGAGGGTCCAGAGGAGGGCCAAGAAAATGATCAGAGGGTTGAAACACCTTTGCTATGAAAATAGACTGAGTGAGCTGGGGTTGTTGAGCCAGGAAAAGAGAAGGCTCTGGGAAGACCTAATAGCAACTTCCCAGTACCCGACGAGGGCCTACGTGAAGGATGGAGAGAGGCTGTTTGCAAAGCTCTGTAGCGATAGGACGAGGGGCAGTGGTTTCAAACTACAGAGGAGTAGATTTAGATTGGGTGTTAGGAACAAACTCTTTACCATGAGGGTAGTGGAACACTGGAACAAGTTGCCTAGGGAAGTGGTTGTGGCCCTCTCCCTGGAGATATGCAGAGTAAGGCTCCACAGGACCTAGTTGAGGATGTCCCTGCTTACTGCAGAGGAGTTGGACTAGATGACCTGTGGAAGTCTCTTCCAACCCAGACCAATCTATGATTCTATGATATCTATCTCCTTGTTTAATTCTTCACAGCTTCTATGCACTGAGGTGAAATCACCTATGTTAAAAGTGTAGTAACAATCTCTAAGATGCTCGAAGGATTTCCTAGCGTAGGTCTCCTTTTTTAATAGTATATTTTTACAGGGAAGACTTCATGATTCTTCCTCCAGTATAATACAGGTAAATGGACAAGGTGCTTTTACTGGATCAGTATTTAACCCATTTATCTCTCTTGATAAAGAAGAAGGGGGAAAAAAAGAAAATAAAAAACCAGTAAGGCTGTGACCAGCTGGGAACTTCACAGTGCCACAGTAGTTCCATGTGTATGCACCTAGAAATTCATAGCCTAGTTAGGGGTAGCATGTGATAGGTGATTTGCTGCTCAGTAGCAACCTGGTAGATCACCACATCTGGATTAAGGGAGGATCTTCACTTGTTGGAAAGGTTTTTGGTGGGTTTCTTGCTTTGTCCTGAAGACAACAAAGCATACTCTGCAAACACAGCACTTCTGTGGGAGGTTTTTAGAATCTATGAGTAAGGGTAGGCATGTGTGAGGGTTTGTATATTGACAATTTATTGGAGTTCACAGACACAATTTTTGCACACCTCTCCCACATTATTATCTTCTGGGATGCACAGGAGTGAAGTGTATCTCTACTTCCATCTCCCATAATTTTATTTGTGTGGCTCTTCTGGATAATGATTGCTCCACATATCAGCAGATTTCAGTAGGACCTGCTTATCTCTCACTGGCCTTTTCTTCCACTCTCCATGATTGAAGGGGACAAATTTGTAATGGTGTTCCAATGCAAATGATTTTCAAAGCTCCTCAAGGTGCTCAAGCTGGGAAAATATGTTCTTTCATCATAGTTTTTTTTTTTTTTTTTTTTTTTAGAGGAGATAAAGCATTGGCAAAGAAAGTAAGGGCAGTTTTTATTGCACAGCTGATTGTCTCAATTTGGTTAAAAAAAAAATCTTCTGAGAATTTAAGCAACTAGAAAAATTGAAACCTGTGTTTCAGTCTTGTAAATGTTTAGCAAGTATTTTAACTATATTATTTGTAGGTTCTCCACCAGATAGCCAGAATTATTAATGTCATTTAAATTTTTATAATTGTGGGGTTATGTCCATTTGGAGAGAAAATAATATTTGTGCCATTGATTCTTGAGAATTCTTCTTTATAAGGAACCTCAGATTCTGTTATAAATGTAAAAAATCTTATAAACCAGATGAAATTTAAAAGGTTCAGATCTGTTCATTATGTCTACATAAAGATAGAGTGAGAGAAGATCCACCTTGAATAAGTCACTACTAACTTTCTGCTGAGCTTAAAAACTAATAGTTTATAGACTGGTAAAAGGAATCTGGCCATGTTGTTTTCTCAAAATAGGTTGATGAAATGGCTCTTCACAGCAAGAACAGATTTAGCTGATGCATTGTCACATAGCATTAACAAATCAATTCAAATACTATGCATTTTATTGCTGCCTAGAAGTTAGAATCAAGGACTAGAGGGATAGGTCTTGCCATTTTCTATGGAGAATTTTTAAGTGAATCATCTTAGAAACAACTGAGTAATCTTTGACAAAAGAAAGTAATTAAAGAGGACAAAAGGACTTTAAGAATACTGAAAATAAAATAAATTAGAAATAGCTTTGCAAGAGAGATTTAAAATTCATGTGAACTCTCTCCTTGTCATGTCCAACAAGTTCCTGAACAGACAGCAGCAGTGGTTTTTGAATATTTGTCTTAATCCAAGTCCAAACATACCTGGGATGTAAGAGCACTCCCAAGTAACTGAAAAGCAGAATGAAAAAGTACAGTTTGAAATGCATCCAGAGAACATCAGTGCACTGACAAAATAAGACTTGGGGACCATCCACTATTGCTTCATATGTGTACTTCTGTATGGATGATTTTGTACTTTAACATACAGATGGAAGTTACTTTGTTCTCTAAAATGCATAGAACAGTGTAGACAGAATAGCTCCATCTTTCAATATGCATTAGAATCTCAAGTCATCAACTGGAATTAATTAGAAGCTGCAAATAATCTATTCATTCTTGTGATCTTACTGGTGCCACTTCTGGTAATGAAGTCTGCTTCTGTTTGTTACTTAGTAATGGATCTTAAGGCAGATACCATCTATATTTTCATGTGTCAAAGAAAATGATCATGTGGATTTTTTTTTTTCCAGAATAGAAATGACACTATTGGTGCCCAAACAATCCATATCTTTATTTAGATACCTGAAAGGGAACCTAGCAGAAAAAAGAAAAGATGTGGAGCAGAGCATATTTTTGTGCAAGTCTCTGTTCCATTGGAAACTGTTAACAAGGAGCCTCAAGAAAAGACTTAGTCTTCCCTTGGTCACCATTTATATCTTTTCTAGAAAAAAAAAGTACAGGCAGGAAAAGTAGTGATGCATGTCTGATATTGATGGAAAGCAAGTATGTAGCTCATCCATTGAAAGCATTGATCAAGGCCACTTCGCTGCTTTTTAATGATGGACCCATAAATCTGCCAGTATCAATGAAAGTCACTGTTATCTACTCCAGGTTCTAAATGGCTACACTAAGGAAGCTAAGTTGTACCTAATGGTTCCTTGCATCCAGGAGCTAAATTGTCATACTTATCTCTTTCAAAACTCTCCTTCTGCCTTTTGTCTGTCTTTTTCTCTCTTTCCTTTTTTTTCTTTTTTTTCTTTTTTTTTTCTTCTTTCCCTTCCCTGTAAACAGCACACAAATAAAACAACATTACAAACAGGAAGAGAAAGAAATTCCACATAGAATCATATAATGATTTAGGTTGGAAGGGACCTCAAAGCTCATCCAGTTCCAACCCCCCACCATAGGCAGGGACACCTCCCACTAGTACAGGTCACTCAAGGCCTCGTCCAAGCTGGCCTTGAACACCTCCAGGGAGGGAGCAGCCACAACCTTCCTGGGTAACCTGTGCTGGTGTCTCATCACCCTCACTGCAAAGAACTTCCTCCTAACATCCAGTTTCAATCTCCCCTCTGCCAGTCTAAACCCATTGCTCCTTGTCCTGTCATTGCAAGACCTTGTCAATAGTCCCTCCCCAGCCCTCCTGTGGGCCCCTTTCAGATACTGGAAGGACACTCCAAGGTCTCCTGGAAGCCTTCTCTTCTCCAGGCTGCAGAGCCCCAACTCTCTCAGCCTGTCCTCATAGCAGAGCTGCTGCAGCCCTCTGAGCATCTCTGCGGCTTACTCTGGACTTGCTCCCAATGTCCGTCTTGTGTTGGAGACTCCAGAACTGTACACAGTACTCCAGGTGGGGTCTGATGAGAGCAGAATAAAGAGGCAGAATCCCCTCCCTTGGTAGTCTTTTTTCTTGCATGTCTTTTATCTCTGTTAGTTTCGGGCAAGAAGGGAAAGACCCCAATAGGATGTGGCATTCTTCTGTGCATACAGTCTATAGACTGTGGCAAACAAATCTGAATAAAAATGTGGAAAAATGATATTCCTGTTAAATGTCAGTGTCGAGTTTGTGGTTCAAGGTCAAATCAGATTAACTTAAATTCAGTAGGAACGAAATCTTACAAGTTGTTCTTATCAAAATGCTATGGGAAACCTCCTGTTCACCCTGATCTTCACCCAGTGATGGACAGAAATCTCTGACTGACCCAAAATTTTGTATGAACAATAATTCACAGGATCTTTCTAATGTGGCACAACCCAAAACTGAACAGAAAGATGGGGAGGAGCCTAAAATGGTACAAAAGGCATCTGTTGCCTGTTAGATGATTGAGTGTGACTGCTGCATAGCAGCTTTATGTCTTCTTGAAGTTATCTGATGAGGGCAGAGGCTAAGAGGAAGCATGTGCTATAGCTGGAACAAAATCCAAATTACAGGGGATTCAACTATGAAGTTGCTTCAAATACAGAGCAAGGAAAGAAGGGAAATCTAGTCCTTTGGATGTATGGTCATTGTAAAAAGTCACCTTATAACCACAGCTGGAGAAGGGTTGCAACTGCCAAAATTCCCACTTGTAAAACATACTGTACTTTGTTTAGTAAATCAGGGCATTTGCTTTGCCTATTTAGCAAAGCCAAGGAGGTGCCAGATACCATATGTAGAGTGCTAAGGGGACATGAATGAATGAACAAGCAGGTGGGACCGAGTTCATCCTAGCTCACAAACTGTGTTTAAATACGTGGGCTTGTTCTGCACTGCTGTGCTGTCTGCCAGCAGCACAGTTCCTTAGCTTCCAGTATTACACCTTTGTCAGGGACTCCTCAACCATACCCAGGATCTTTCTGGAGATTCCCAGTGTAAAGCAGGGGTTAGCAATTTTGTACTGAATATGTTTAGGATTCAGATATATCCTCAGTGGAAGACTTCATCTCACAAAATGGGAAGAAATAATCTCACAAAATGGGAAGAAATAAACAACCCTTCTCCAAAGAGATGTTGAAAACATTTTGAAAAGGAAATTTGCTTTTTTTTTTTGCCTCAAGAATATTCAAGAAATCTCTAGACATATCTGACTGTATTTCAGCTTAGCCTTGCCCCAACACACATTCCTGTGTTATATGTACACGAACCTCAGCAACAGATGGAGTACACTTTACCCAGAATCTAATCCTAGTGAGGTAGAGAGGCCAGATGGTCTCACTCTCCAAATGAAAACTTTCAGAGACTCTCTAAACTAAGCAAAGATTTTATTAACATTGATGGCTAGATATAGCATAATACATGGAGAAGATTAATTAGAAACTCTGATTAAATGTAACAGTGTAAAAGAACCAGAGCACTATTTGGCATCAGACAGCTTTGTAAGATTCTTGTTGAAACCTGGAGTCTTTGGTATGGCTGCAAAGCAAACAACAAAAAAGCAGAAACAATGAGATTTCCTAAAAGGTGCCAAACTCAATTCTGCATGCAATCATTTTGTGTATTTTTTTTTTATAGAATCATAGAAAAAAGGGCTGAAAGGAACCTTTAGAGGTCGTCTAGTTCATCCCCCTACCCCAAGGCAAGATCAGCTATACCTAAATCATTCCTGGCAGATGTTTGTCTAACCTGTTCTTATAAAGCTCCAATCATGGAGATTCCAAAACATCCCTAGGCAATCTATTTCAGTGGTTAACTATCCTTGTTGTTTGAAAGTTTTTCCTAATGTGTAACTCTGAATCACTGCTGCTCCAATTTAAACCTTCTATTTTTTTGTTCTGTTGATCAAGGGCATGGAGGAAAGTAAGTTTGGTGGTTTTATTTCCAGGTGTCTTTTACAAACAGGAAGATTACTCCTGTGTTTTCCTGCCTTTTTTTTTTTTTTTTTACCAATTAATTTCAGTTATTCAATTTTCTTCCTACTTAGACTTCTGATCACTTGCATTCCTTCTACTAGGATTACATCTCTCTCAAAGATGGCATCAGAAACTGAATATGGAGCCATGCTCTTAGCTGTATTTGTCAGAGTAAAAGGGCTATATCCTGTTTTGTAACCTGGTAGGAGGCTTGCATGGATTACTGTGTACAGTTCTGGAGCCCCTGGCACAGGAAGGACATTGAAGTGTTGGAGCGGGTCCAGAGGAGGCCACGAAGATGATCAGAGGGCTGCAGCAGTTCTGCTATGAGGACAGGCTGAGAGTTGGGGCTCTGCAGCCTGGAGAAGAGAAGGCTTTCACGAGACCTTGGAGTGGCCTTCCAGTATCTGAAAGGGGGCCCACAGGAGGGCTGGGGAGGGACTATTGACCAGGTCTTGCAATGACAGGACAAGGGGCAATGGGTTTAGACTGGCAGAGGGGAGATTTAGACTGGATGTTAGGAGGAAGTTCTTTGCAGTGAGGGTGATGAGGCACTGGCACAGGTTGCCCAGGGAGGTTGTGGCTGCTCCCTCCCTGGAGGTGTTCAAGGCCAGGTTGGACAAGGCCTTGAGTGACCTGTTCTAGTGGGAGGTGTCCCTGCCTATGGCAGGGGGTTGGAACTAGCTGATCTTTGAGGTCCCTTCCAACCTCACCATTCTGTGATTCTGTGATTCTATGTTTGACTTTGTTGATGTGTGCTAAATTCATCTTATTTTCCTATAGAACTCTTTCCTAGCCGCTCATTTCCAGCTTAGTTTTAATGAAAGTTGTCTGAATATATCAAAGGAGGGATTTCTTTGCTGTTTTTACCTGCAGACAGTAGTATAAAAAGAATATTTATTTGCATAATAAGGACATTATTCTGTCCCCCAAGCAAGAGAGGCGAGAGTCAGTTTTCTTCAGCTTGTTAAGGGAATGTACATTGGGATGTAATGTTTTAATTCTCAAGCATACGGAGTGAGTAGCTTGAGGATAAAAGCATTCCGCCTTACTTCTCTGTTCTGTGCTTGTATCTCTGGCTCACAGCAGGAATTCTTGTGGATCATGGATAGTAACGAAGAAAATGTTGCCATGTTTTCATAACATCTGGACCTCTAGGCTGTCACTTAGTTGATTAGCTAGTAATGCAATACTATAAGGTTGTACTCTCTTACTAAAACCAGGTTGGAACTTCGAGAGGTGAGCAGCATACATAAGTAAAAACAACTGCAGCTGGCCAATGGCACAGAAAATGACTTCCAGGAGCATTCTCCTGTTCCTACCCACTAAAAGTGCTCCTACTCCAGCTCCCTAAGAAAATGCTGTGGTGAAGTGCTGTAGACAAGCACAGGTAGAAGCATCTGGACCCCAACTGTTCTGAAGGTTTGCTGTGATAAACACATTTATAGTTCACAGAAAAAGGAACAGATGTGCAGATTCAAGGAATTTTATCCCCTCAAATGCTGCAGTCACAGCTAAAGAGTAAGTGAAAATAAATGCAATTGTGGGAGCAGCAGCAATGGCAAGGACTAATGCTGACAGGGTGCAGAGAGGGAGGAGAGGACAACTTATTACAGAAGCAAGGATAAGCGAGAAGGGCATTAATTATGGACTACCCTGAATAGTGACAGCACCCAAACTGCCTCTCTTAACAAGTTTCCTCTTTTGTAGTTTCCCAGCATCAGCTGCATACCACCCTTTCCCACTACCAGTGTGCAGCACATATGGCTGCCTTGCAAGAACCACACAAATCATCCCCTAAGTTCATTTTTATTAGTAGCTTCTGCTTAATTAAGGGATGCATCATGCTTCATCAATCAGCTTCTGTGCATCTGAGTTGATCTCAGCCACTCTTATTCAAACTTCAAGCAGATACAGTTCTTGTGCTGTAGGCAAGAGGATGGTTAACTTGACTTTGGGGAGCCAGGGGCAAAACTTTATTCCTGATCATTAAAGAGAAGTTTCATACCACAGCTATGACAGTGATAGATCCACAATGTCTTTCTGCTTTCAAAAGATAGAGACAAAAAGCTAATGTGAAGAAAAAAGTTATTGTTGAGACGGTGAAAATCATAGGTACAAATTGAAAGCTGTTTGTTTGTGAATGCAATTCATAAATCTTTTATTTATTTAAAAAAACCAAAAAACAAACAAAACTTTTAGATTAGCTCCTAGAGCCACCACTTATTTACACAGATGCATTTCAGCCCTGTAGAAAAAATTCCTGCAGAGTGCTATAAGGCAGGTTTGTCGAATACAGCACTGTACAGCAAATAGAGATGGTGTGGACAGTAAAGATGTAGCTTTACTTCCCAGAATGGACACATGAATCTACCTATACAGGAGTACACATATCTAAAAGAGCTGGATCTAGACAGACTGAACTTGCCTTGGGTCCTCCATGGTGTTGCACAGTGAGATGTGCACAAAATTGCAGATAATTTCATTCCCTGGTCTTTCAGGTTGCGATAGAAAAGGTTGTCTACCAGTACCAATCCACTATTGTTTCCAAAATAATTGTTATAGTAGCAACTCAGTGAATTATTTTCTTATTTGCTTATTAACATTAAAGGTGTAATTGGTCAGGTAGCAGCTTTGCAGTTTAGCTTTTCCTTTGCAACCTCTTTCATGGCCTCAGATACTTTTTTTCCTTTATTTCTTTGTTACAGGAAAGATTAATTCTGATTAATTATATCAAACTCTATCATAGTTCTGTTGCTTGAAAGATTCATTAAGAAGTGGAACCTACCAAACCCCAACTGACAGATAAAACTCCATTTTACTTCAATCTTCTGATGTGAAAAGGTAGTACACTAACCCATTGGGTTAGGTAGCCTTTAAATCATAAAATCATAGAATCATAGAATGGTAGGGTTGGAAGGGACCTCAAAGATCATCTAGTTCCAACCCCCTGCCATAGGCAGGGACACCTCCCACTAGTACAGGTCACTCAAGGCCTCGTCCAAGCTGGCCTTGAACACCTCCAGGGAGGGAGCAGCCACAACCTCCCTGGGCAACCTGTGCCAGTGCCTCACCACCCTCACTGCAAACAACTTCCTCCTAACATCCAGTCTAAATGTATCCTTTCAATACATTGTTGTAAATATATATGTAAGAATGTAACAATGTAAGTAACAGGATAACACACACATCACTTCATCTAAAATTCAGAGGTCATCATTGCCATTTGAAATTGTCATGGTAGCTTATCCTGTACATATTTTACTATTCTATTTTAGGAAAGCTATTAAAGGCCTTCAAAGCCTTCATAGCTTGCTTGCAAAATAGTGTATGTATAGTATATATGGTTTCTAATAGTAAAATTAAGGTAGATCCAACAGCTCTGCTATGTTATTATGTGCATCTCTGCAATGAATATATTGCAAATGCTGCAAAATGTATATATGTCTTCTTCAATGCATAAATTACATTTTTTGGGTATTTTTAAGCACTCAGTAGAAAGTAGGGAAAAAATAATTTCTCAAGATGCCTCTCACCCACATTCTGCAAATTCCTAAGTTCATCCAAATCTAGTTAAATACAGTTAGTGGCATTACTAGCCTTGAGCCAAGATAGATAAGGGCTATCCTGTGCTGTTCTCAGTCTTCAGTATAATAGTAAGAGTTAGTGACTCTCTATAGTAGTGCTAACGTGTTCGTGACAGAGAATATTACTCAGTTGTGGTATAGTAGAATTTATACATCTTACACAGGATACAGCAGAGACAGAGAACCACACAAGGTTTTGTAGGCATCCTTCATGTCAGGTCTACTGAAAACTCACTGTATCAGCCAAATTTAATTTCAAGAATAAAATATCTCTGAACCAGATGGTGTGGAGCTGTAGACTGCTGGCTTCTGTTAAGGAGAATCAAGACCATTCCAATAATTTGTAAAGACTTGTGAAGGAACAGCAATGAACCTGATGTGGTGGTTTAGCTCTGGCTGGGGGCCAGATGTCCACCAAAGCTGGTCTATTACTCCCCTTCTTAGATGGAGAGGGAAAAGGCAAATATAACAAAAGCACAGGAGTCAAGATAGAAGCAATTTAATAAAATGCAAAGCCAAAGACCACCTGTGGAAGCAAAAGCAAACAAAGGTGGTGTTCTCTACTTCCCATCAAGCCAGATAATGTTCAGTCACTCTTGGAAGGCAGGCCTCCAATACACATAGCACTTGCTCTGGAGGACAGACAACATCAAGGAATGTCCCCACACTTCCTTCTTTCGCTTAATTTCCATATCTGAACTGATGTCATATGGCATGGAATACTCCTATGGTCAGTTTGGTTCAGCTGGCCTGGTGGTGTTCCCTCCCAGGATGTTGCCCACCCTTCAAGTGTACTCTTGGGCAGGAAAATGTCAGAAAAATACAGCCTGGTCCTCAGCTCAGCAGTAGCCAAAACACTGTGTTATCAGCACCCAGCTACAGCACTGCAAAACTCAGCACTAGGAAGATGCTCTGGGGAGAATTAACTCCAGCTCAGCCAAACTCAATTGACACCTGATTGTCGTAAATTAGTGACAAGCAGTGTACCCTTTTCCTTTGTTTTGATTTGCTGCATTGTCAAAAGACCTACAAAATCCTACTTGAAAAAGTAGATTGAACTATTTCTGAGCTTCACTACATATATCTGCAAGTAAATTTCCTAATGGCTACGAGTTTTAGGCTGTTTCTAGCTGGCTGATGATACTAGAAGCAAACTTCTGTGAAACTTAACACAGTGAATCTATGAGAACAATCATTGGGATTTGTTAGCCATCATCCCAAGTATAGTCAGGATGCTGGGAAGTAGTTGAAGTTAAAATATCATCAAAAGACTTCCACAAAGACTGTTCTGATCTTGCAGAAGTTTCTTGTGAGCCACAAGTTTGCAGAGTGGATCACAAAAAGGGAAGATGAGGCCCAGGTTGGACAAGGCCTTGAGTAACCTGTGCTAGTGGGAGGTGTCCCTGCCTATGGCAGGGGTTGAAACTAGATGATCCTTGAGGTCTCCTTCCAACCTTACCATTCTATGATTCTATGAGATGCTGTGGTCCAAGCATAGAACAGAAATTTGGGAAGGGTTATTTTACTCCTTAGACTATTCCTCCTTGAGTCCCCTATTCATCCCTTACTTGACTTATTAAACTTACAAACTCATCCTTAGAACGAAAGTGGAGCTCTCAGAGGGGTTTCTCACAACCCCCTCAAAACAAATTTAAGCACAGTTTAAATAGCTTTCACACAGCCAGCTTAACCAGCAGTTAAAACCCAAAGATCCAAAAATACTGGCACAGAGCCCTCACACTTAAATATCATGAGGTAAAAATCAGCTTGGTGATAAATAAATTGATCAAAACTTGCCTGGTGGTGTCCATAGTGCATGACCATACATACATACTGTATGTATATATACCTACACACATAGACCTGGGACAACATGCTTTAACTTTTGGTCAGCCCCAAAGTGGCCAGGCAGTTGGACTAGATGGTTGTTGTAGGTCTCTTCAACTTACATAGTCATGATCTGTTCTATTGTATTCTGTGCTATGCTGTGCTGTGCTATGCTGTGCTTGTTTTTCCTGTTCTTTTCTGTGAGACTTCTCTCATTTTCTCTGTAAAATTTTCTCTGTGAGGGAATTCAAGTTTTGATCAAGCTCTGGACCTGGAAGATATCTCTCTTTTATCAACAAATAGACCAGTAGGTAAATCCAGCAAAGGAATAATTTGCAACTGCTTGATGTTAATGCATATTACAGCCTCTACTGCCAGACTGTTTTTAATTATAGGGTGTGATTAGGTCTTTGTGTTGAAAAACAACTAATCTAATCCAGGAAATAAAGAGCAAACCCCCAGCATCAAATACATGTTCTCAGATGGCCAACTGATGTGTTTTGTCAGAGAATTGTGCTTGATGTGTAGGGATTGAGAACGAGTCCCTGTAATCTATGACTTACTAGCTGTTTCTTAAGTGTTTCTGGCTGTGTCAATAAATTTGTTTACAGCTCTAATTGTGTTAATGAATTGAACATAATTAAACTTACAGCACATCACAAGCTTCCTCTGGCAACTCTGGTAGGTTTCTTAAGTAACAGTTCATCAGCAACCATCAGTGCTGCTTAAACTACACTATGCCTTCTGTTGTAGTTGAAATTTGGGAGCCAGCATCTTAAATGTTAATTGCTGGGGTAGATAAAGCCTATAGATTGTGGTATATGAACTGTAACAACTGTATTACAACATGTCATAAAGCTGAATGTGGATTTGGCTGAAACTAACCTGGCAGGGTGTGGTATTGTCTAAGAAGATGACCACTTAGTAACAGAACAGCAAACAAATCAGTAAATGCAAGAAGATCCAGACATTAGTATTGGTCTGAACTATTGCATGACAAGTGGGGAACTTAAACTGTAAAGTATAATTGCCCAAAGACTTATTTGTTTAGGATCTCTCTTTGGAGGCACCCATCTTGAGCTGCAGCACTATTAATAAATGTAGAATCATAGAATCATAGAATGGTAAGGTTGAAAGGAGACCTCAACGATCATCTAGTTCCAACCCCCTGCTATAGGCAGGGACACCTCCCACTAGTACAGGTTACTGAAGGCCTTGGCCAACCTGGCCTTGAACCCCTCCAGGGAGGGAGCAGCCACAACCTCCCTGGGCAACCTGTGCCAGTGTCTCACCACTCTCACTGGAAAGAACTTCCTCCTAACATCCAGTTTCCATCTCCCCTCTGCCAGTTTAAACCCATTGCCCCTTGTCCTGTCATTGCAAGATCTTATAAATAGTCCCTCCCCAGCCTTCCTGTAGGACCCCTTCAGATACTGGAAGGCTACTCTAAGGTCTCCTGGAAGCCTTCTCTTCTCCAGGCTGCAGAGCCCCAACTCTTGTAGCCTGTCCTCATAGGAGAGCTGCTGCAGCCCTCTGAGCATCTTTATGGCCTCCTCTGGACCCGCTCGAACAGTTCCATGTCCTTACTGTGTTGGGGGCTGCAGAACTGCACACAGTACTCCAGATGGGGTCTGAGGAGAGCAGAGTAAAGGGGCAGAATCCCCTCCCTTGCCCTGCTGGCCACGCTGCTCTTGATGCAGCCCAGGACTTGGTTGGCTGTCTGGGCTGACAGACTTTCATATGTACTTTCATAAAGGAATCTATCTTTTAGCTTACGTAGAAATCCAGAGTCGAGCCCTGTTATGGTGGCTGCCATGTACAATCTCCATAATATTCCATAGAAGAAAATCATTATAGATTATGGAATTTGTCTTAAAATCATTATGGAATTTGTCTTAAAATCCAGCTTTACCACATCCAAAACATGAAAGGGGGGGGAATATGTGAAATGTACTTAGCTTTAAAACAAAACAAAGTGGAATATTTAGTTCACTTTTCACCAGTTATTTAGCTGGGATGATAAATAACTTATTGTTCCTGTTCACCTCTCTTGATTGGGGTTTGGGGAGTTATCTTCTGTTTGGTTACTCTTCTTCATAAGTATTTAAAGAACTGTAATAATTTATACCTTTTCCCAAGCTATTTCACTTTGATCTGTCTTGGATATCTTTTTGGACAAACCTTAGACAATAAAAATCCTATATATTCTTCATCCTAGAACTTGGGTCTCCTCTTTGCCAAACATACAAGGAATGTACAATCAATAATTAGTCAGTATTAACAAATAGCAGGATATTATAAATTCTCTTCTAAGCTATAATAGCTTTTAAAAATTGCCCTTAAACTTGTATCTTGTTCTGGTTTTCTTTTCTTTTATTTTCATGCTAATACTAATGTCTTTATGTGTACAGAATTTGTTAATTTTAATTTAATCAAGAAATGTTGACTATTCACTCTTTATTGGTGACATTTTCATTTGTTGAAGGGCCTATGGATGATGCATAGTCCCAGCTGAAAAAAAGTGATGGTATATATGTGTTCATTTTTAATCAGTAGGTTCTTCCTATAAAAACATTGATTCTGTTTCAGTGTTTTCATAACAGCACAACATGTTGTGGGAATTACTGATGGTGCAGAACATTATCAGATGCACACAGCATGATGCCTGCACTGTGTTCACATGGCAATTTTTAAAGAAACTCCAGCAAGATAAACCCTTCTGATGCAGCACTAGATAAAAATATGGAACAAATAAAACGATCCAGGAGAAATGTTGCCTCTAGCACAAATGACTGAATCTCATTAATATCCATGCAGTTATCTTCAGACCACACAAAAAAATACATATCTGTGTATTAGCTAGCACAGATACTGCTGTGCACTACTGCATTTACACAGAATCACAGAGTGTTAGGGGTGGTAAGGACTTCAATACATCATCCAGTCCGACTCCTCTGCCAGAGCGGGATCGCCTGTACCAGATCACACAGGAATGCATCCAGGTAAGTTTTGAATATTTCCAGAGAGGAGACTCCACAACTCCCCCTGGGCAGCCTGTTCCAGTGTTCTATCATACTTGCAGGGAAAAAATTCCTTCTCATGTTTGCATGAAACTTCCTATGCCTCAGCTTCCACCCATTGCCCCTTGTCCTGTCATTGGGCATCACCGAGCAGAGCCTGGCTCCAGCCTCCTGGCACTCACCTTTACATATTTATAAACATTCATGAGGTCACCCCTTAGTCTCCTCCAAGCTCAAGAGCCTCAGCTTCCTCAGTCTCTCCTTGTAAGGAAGATGTTCCACCTCCTTAATCATTTTTGTGGCTCCGTGCTGGACTCTTTCAAGCAGTTCCTTGTTCTTCTTGAACTGAGGGCCCAGAACTAGACACAATATTTGAGATGTGGCCTCACCAGGGCCTCACCTCCTCTCTTGACCTACTAACCACAGCCCTTCTAATACACCCCAGAATGGCATTGGCCTTCTTGGCCACAAGGACACATTGCTGGCTCATGGTCAACCTCTCATCCACTAGGACCTCCAGGTCCTTTTCCCTTTTACTACTCTCCAACAGGTCAGTCCCCAACCTATACTGACCCCTACGGTTGTTCTTTCCCAGGTGCAAGACTCCGCACTTGCCCTTGGTGAACTTAATTCCAATTCTCCATGTCCAACCCTCCAGCCTGTCCAAGTCTGACTGAATGGCAGCACAACCCTCTGGTGTGGCAGCCACTCCACCCAGTTTGGTGTCACCAGCAAACTTGCTGACAGTGCACTCTGTGCCCTCAGCCAGGTCACTGATGAATATATTGAACAGTACTGGTCCCAGTACTGACCCCTGAGGGACTCTGCTATATAGAGGCCTCCAACTGGACTCCATCCCATTGACCACAGCTCTCTGGCTTCTTTCCTTCAACCAGTTCACATCCACCTCACTACCTGATCATCCAGACCACACTGCCTCAGTTTAGCTGAAATCAAGATAAACCACATCCCCTGCTCTACCATCATCTATCCACCTGGTTATGTCCTCATAAAAGGCTGTCAGCTTGGTCAAACATGACTTCCCTTTGGTAAAACCATGTTGATTGTTCCCAATGACCTTCTTGTCCTTGATATGCCTAAGGACAGCACCAAGGATAAGTTGTTCCCTTACCATTCTGGGGATGGAGGTGAGGCTGACAGGTCTATAGTTACCTGGGTCTTCCTTAATGTTCTTGAAGATTGGAGTGATGTTTGCCTTCCTCCAGTCCCCAGAATCTCTCCTGTCCCCCATGACTTACCAAAGATGGTGGAGAGTGGTCTGGGAATGTCCTGTGCCAGCTCCCTCAGCACCCGTGGGTGGATGCCATCAGGACCCATGGGCTTATGGATGTCCAGATTACTTAACTGTTCCCTAACCCAGTCCTCATCAAACAAGGTAAACTCTTCCTTTGTCATGTCTTCCTCTGGGACCTCAGAGGTTTGGGGCTCCTAAGGACAGTCCCCAGCAGTATGGATGGAGGCAAAGAAGGCATTTAGTAACTCTGCCTTCTTTGTATCCTCTGTCACCAAGGCACCCACTTCATTCAGCAGAGGGCCTGCATTGCCTCTAGTGTTAGGTTTAACTACAGTGTATTTGAAGAAGCCCTTTCTGTTGTCCTTGACCTCCCTTACAAGGCTGAATTCGAAGGTCTTAGCTTTATTAGTTGCCTCCCTACATCCTCTGACAACAGTTTCATACTCCTCCCAAGTGGCCAACCCCTATTCCGTGATGCTGAGTTTGCCCAGCAGTTCCCTACTTAACCTGGCTCCCCTTTCTTGCTTTCCTACTCTTTGTAGGTTGTATAGACATACACAGAATATTTTCTGATTAAATTAACCTGTGTCAGGTTCTTAAGGTTATATTTTTCTTTCTTGTGCATTCATATCTAACCTGAAGGCAAACCTTAATTTCAGCATCTCTCTTAATAAAACTTTGATGTCGATCCTGAGCACAAGGAATTTTCATTATTCCACCATGTTTTGTTGGCAAAATAGTAGTACACTCTCAGCACAACTTAGCCCTTTCTCAGTCCTGGTAGAAGGCTGCATAACACACACAACAGAAATAAACACAACACAGTCAAACTTGCAGGATACACACGTACCATGTGTGCATCAGAGAGGTTTGTGTGATAAATTACACAGACCATGTGGTAAATTGCAGTTTGTGCTTTTGACTGCCTCATCTACTCTCTGCTTACTAATCCATCTCCACTGGGACCACTTCTATCATTTAAAAAGATCTGATCAACATCAAATAGCTCCTTAAAAAAAGAAAACAACAACAAAAGATCCAACAAAACACAAAGCAACCTACCACTATGCATAAAGCAAGTTTTTCTAACCACAGTAAATGCTGGATAGGTCAGCAACCTTCAGCTGACCCATTTCATGTCATTTTAAAGGGCCATAAATGGCAAAAAAAGAGGTGAACAATATATGGAAAGACCTTACCACAGCTCATAGCAGAGATCTCACTGTCCCTGAAAAGATCTGTATGATAGAATCATAGAATCATAGAATGGTAAGGTTGAAAGAG
>WBNM01003412.1:21982-100665 GCA_013399055.1 Ramphastos sulfuratus
CCTTGTTGAATGTCATGAGGTTGGCCTGGGCACACCTCTCCAGCCTGTCCAGGTCCCTCTGGATGGCATCCCTGCCATCCATGATGGAACTGCAAGGTGAAGTCAGGGTCCCAGCATGGTCCAGGAACCAGGAATAGTAATTTGTACTAAAAAAAGAAAAAAAAAAAACAACTAACCAACCCAATGAACCAACTAACCAACAAAAGAACCCTCAACCAATCAACCAACCAAAACAAACAAACGAAAAACCCACAAAAAAAGCTCCACGACAAAAATAAAACCTAGAAAAGGAAATAACAGAAAAAGACAAAATAAATTAAAATAATTTCGGTGTCTCTCTGCTCCCTAAATCCATCCAGAAGAGTTCTATAAATTCTCAAATTCCTAAACAGGAAAAATAATCTGACTTCTGATGCAGTATTGAGACTAATAGGCTAATTCCATATAGTTTGATTTATCCATTAATCATTGCTAAAAATAATTGGGTGTGTGCCTAAATTAGCTGGGTCTTTCTTATGGGAAGCAAAGAAGAATAAAAGGCTTTATAGCACTGAAAGTAATTCCTGTGGCTGATAATTGGCATTGCACTTAAACACACATTTTTACACTGTTGCTTTCCCTTGAAAGAAGTAGGGCAATGTCCTTGCCTTTACCGAACACACAGTATTAGCACCTCAGAATTGTACTGCTGGAGCCCAAACTTAATTAAATAACAAGGTGAGGATCAGACAATATATCAAGGTTATAAACTGAAGCGTTAACCTTCTGGAGGGGAGAGATTCCCAGCTTTCCAAAGGAAACAGGACTTTGTGCCTATATTTGGAAGGTCCTGAGAGGACAAATTTTAGCATCGGCATAAATTAAGTACAGGGAGGGTAATTTAGGTACAGTGAGTGTCTTTTTCCATCTGTGCCTTGGTTCACAGCTGGAATTCCTGAGCATACAGTGGTAGTTCTGCCACAGCTGGTAACAGCAGCAAAAATGAAAGCAGGTTGATTTCCTGGAGCTTTGGATGGTATAGATGTAGTTTGTGTCTGGTCTTCAGGAAGGAACTTCACCTGAGCTTCAGCTCAAGGTCCTTCCTTCTTTCTTCTCTCTCCTCACTACTCGATTTCATCAAGTTCAGTGGAGCTGACAACCTCTGGCTCCAGAGATCACCCTGATATCAAAGACATCTCCAGATGCTCTGTAGCTGCTCAAACAATGTGCATCTCCATAAAAAGAAAGGTGAACACAGGCTAATGTCTAATAGTAGAGGCAATTGTCTTTTCTGAAACATGCAGTATGTTGTCCTTTAGAGCAGTGAGCTCTGCTCGTAAAGGAAGCTGCTGTATACAGCAGCCAGATACTTTCTGTGCATGGACAGAGACTCTAAGGATTAGACCATTAAGTGTTTAATCAAAGGGAGGTTGTCTGGCATACTAACCCTGGTTGCCTGGCAAGACACAGAGCAATACTAAAAATTAAACAAGTAATCAATAGCATTCAGATTTCCAAGAGAACAAAACAGAATAGAAACCTCAGATTCATTTAATTGTATTGCTGAGAATTTCCCCTCCATTTCAAATTACAAAAATGCTTGTTACAGTTATATAGCTTTATCTTCTATAACTATATAGTTATATCTTATGTAAAACATATTTCTTTTACTGTTACTGCTTGTCTGCAAAGAAGAGAAAATACTGTTATTTAGTTTTCATGCAAACTGCTCTGCATGGAGTAACTAATTGTGAAAGAGTAAGTCAATACTTGAAGGGTTAATAGCACTTCACTGAGACAAAAGTTGAAAGGTCTGAAGGTACATAGTCAAAGCTTGGCTCAACAACAAACAGAGAAGGATGAGCTAATGGTTTGCCATGATCTGTAGGGTGAATGAGACAGAAGGAATGGAGAATTGTAGAACAGTACAGTAAAGTGCATCATGGGCTAATGGAATGAAAATTAGGAATAGAAAATCTAGGCTGAGCACATCAGGAAAAAGGTTCACATGGGAAAAAATTATTAGATGGCCTCCCAAAAGATATACTGGAATTGCTGAAATTCCCTGAAATAGATGAAATGAATCTACATGCAATGCAATAGATCATAGTGCTAAGAGCAACGTCAGGATGGGTGAGGAGAAAATATTTCAACCTATGGTTACCCGGTTTCATCCTTTCATTGCACCATCCTAAGACTGCAGTGGAAGTGCCATAACATAAGTGGGAAGAAGTAGCTGATGACTGAAAACAAACAAACAAAAAAATCTGCATTTACACAGGTATGAAAAAGACAGAAAAAGTTAAATTGAGAAGGGCTTCATAGCCTTTGGAACAATATGTGCATTATACAAATGTGGCCCTTGACCAGCATGTGGGGGTAGAAATTCCACAGCTAACTGTTTTCAGTTCCACATCAATGAATTTCCAGGTTACAATTGGTTCGCTGTCTGGCAAACCAAATTTCATGACATCAAGTTAATTTTTCCTTTGCTGGAAAGCCTCACATTCTTTGTGCACAACCAGGCTGAGACCTAACATTATATTTTGTTAATGAAAAGATTTTTTCAATGTAAAATGATGATTTTATAACCAAGCTTTCATAAAAGATCTTTACAATGTGTGCTTACAGCAGGATTAGTTTAAAACCAACATTTTCCTTCTGATAGCAACATTTCCTCATTCTGATTTACTCTCCCCAGCCCTGTCACTGAAAAACACATGCTAATTGTAATGGAGGGGTAATTAATTAATGTAAGATGATGTTTTCAAATTGTAATATTGTTTATTAATATTCAACATTCATTTATTCATATTTTAAAATGTAATATTGTTTATTAAACTCAATATTCAGAACTTTTGCCATCCCAGCCAGTGATTTTAATAATACTTGGTTCTTTGCATGGTCATGGAAACTTAATACAGGCAATAACATAGGATCTAGAGATAACAACTAATAATACATAACAAATTGAACTGGAGGAAAGAGTTCCTGTGGTCAATGTACTGCTTGTGGTCAATACACTGCTTGCCCACTAGATGAACACAACGAGCTCCTATCTGCTTATGGCAGAAGGCAATGGTGAACTACAAGAGGCTTTAAGTATTTACTCACAGAATATCTCCCAACTGGCAGGGCTGGCTACAGCTTCAGACAGTACCCAAATGCTTTCAAGGGAATTCTGTTACTGTCTTGTCAGCCACTGAGTCTTCTGATTCTTCCCAGGCTGCTGGGGAAAAGAGGCAGACAATCTCTGACCTGGTCCTGATCTCCTCTGGATGATCTGTGTATCTCCAGGACTTTCCGTCTTAGCAGGAGACTTTCAGGTGCAGGCAGGATGCAATGCCATGTGCAGTCTCAGCATAGTGTCCCGCTGGCTGTGCAGGCTGAATTTGTGGAGGCATTTCGAGCCTGTTCCTGGTAAACTCAAGGTAGGCAGCTTCCAGGCAGTTCAGGATATAATAAGGCAGTAGCAGCAGCAGCAAGCACAGATACAAGGGCAGAGCACGTTGTTTCACCTGCTCATCACCTTTTATCAATACAGCCCAAGACTAATGTGCCTTTGGACACAGAATAGCCAATCAGAATGGCAGTTCTGACCATATTAGATGAAGCCACAGGCTTGCTTTACCCTTTTTAGGGCAGAACACAGCCTTGCACAAGGCATACACAAGCTGAGCCTGTAGGAGCAAACAAGTCTGGGCAGGCCACAATCCTCAGATTCAGTGGCTCCAGGTTCTTTGTCCTCATTCCTGTGGTTGGTTCTCCCCAAAACAGAAGGAGGGAGAGCAGAAAAACATGTCTGGGCAACCCAGGACATGTATAAGCCCATTTTGGCCTGCTTAGGCCTACCATGACACTAATCAACAGGGTACTTGTAGCGCCTTCAGCTAGCAGTGTTGCTAAGCATACCTAACAATCTAACTAGGAATAGAGGACTTGGGCTCACAATGTATCAGCTGTATGTTGAGGTTGCAGATATTCAGGAACTGATTGAAAGAACTAAAACTCTTTTGATCCTGGCACAGGGGTAAGAGCTGGAAAGGGATGATCTGTGATATATGACTCTTTAGCTCTCTAGTGGCTTCACGTGTGATCATGTGCAGGAGTAATTAATTCCTTTAGCAAATGGGGGAAAGTTTTCTTTGAGTCAAGAGTTGTTGGTTCTATCAGCAGAGGCTAAAACTAAAGATATGTTCCCAAGGCACATGGATGTAGATCTAAAAGACAGCTATGGAAAGTCCTGAGAAAAACTCATCCCTGCCAATTTCAAGAAGGAGTCTTACATGCAAATTACAGAAGAGGCAGAAGAGCAACCAGCACCATTATTTGTTCAGCAAACCAATTCAAACAACAGCCTGGAATTTAAAAACAAAACAAAACAAAGCAAAAAGAATTCAAAAGGGGATAACAGTCCTGCTATCAGAGCTGGTTTTTCACAGTTACTCAAATCAGTAAACAGGAAATGGGAATTGTATGACAACTTGCCAGTATGTATCGACTCAAAATCTACTTTCACACACAGGCTTGAGACTCCAGCTATTTTCAGTGCATATGAGTATGCTTCATAGAACCCTAGAATGGTTTGGGTTGGAAGGGACCTCCAAAAGTCATCTGGTCCAACTCCCACTGCAGTAAGTAGGAGGTTGCCCAGATAGGTTGCGCAGAACCTTGTCAAGTCTCCCCTTGAGTATCTTCAGGGATGGAGCCTCAACTACCTCCCTGGGCAACCTATTGCAGTGTTCCCCTGCCCTCATGATTCTAACATGCTTTATTGGCTAAGCTGAAAAGCCAGTTCTGTCAAGATTTTATTGTTTGAAAACAACAGATCTGCACAACCATGATTCTTTTTGGACGTGTTCATGTTTCATGTAGCTGGTTTGATTTCTGCTTCTAGTGTAAAGTGATGTGAGCTTGAACTGAAAACATATGGTCATCTGATGACTGGCCATTTTCATATCTGCCAAGAGGGTTTTTATGGTTAAATTGTTTTCTAATGTTCCATTCTTAGCTATTGAATCCCTAGTGCCATTGCTATTTTGGTATTAGGGTACTTAACCATCTGACATAGTTAACGATAAGTCTGGATTCTAGCTCCTAATGTGCCCTACTGCAATCCATGGAGAGCTGTATAGTTCAGCTTGTCATCAAAGGACTGGAAAAATACTTGCATCATAGAATGCCTTGAGTTGGAAGGGACCTTAGAGATCATCTACCCCAACTTCCCTTCTGTGGGCAGGGATGCCTCCCATTTAGGATCAGCTTCTCAAAGCCTTGAACATGCCTGGGTAAAAGGCATCCACAACCTCCCTGGGCAACCTGTGCCAGAGTCTCACCACCCTCGTACTGAAGAACTTTGTCCTAAGATCCTGTCTAAACCTATTCAGGTGTGGGAATCCAATGTAAGAGAGAAAAATAATGAGCTGTGTATAAGCATTCAACCTTCATTCCCACAGCTTCAGGATGCCTCCCATGTGGGAGGAATGATAGTGGGACACACGACCCAGGGGAAAAACAAAGCATGATGCATGTTAAAGGCTGGGCTGTACTCACCTCGATTATGTTAATGCATTGTTTGTATGATGGTATAAAAGGAGTCACTGGAGGGTGCTTGGGGTCCTGTCCTACCCCATCCTGTCCTGGGTCCTTTGTACTGCATAAGTCTTACACTTGCAATCACATGGAATAAAGAGCATCTGCTTCAATTCTGTGGTGGTTTGGGAGTCCTCAAACTCTAAAGTTCTGTGATTCTGTGATAAGCACATCCTGGACGGGTCATCTGATAAGACAACAGCTGCCCAGGGGGTGTGGTGGAAACACACACAAACACTGCACACACACCTCAGAATCTGCAACAGACATAAGATCATCCTGACTAGGGTGTGGGCTAGGTGAAGCTAGGATGAACAGTATAGAATCATAGAATCATAGAATCAACCAGGTTGGAAGAGACCTCCAAGCTCATCCAGCCCAACCTACCACCCAGCCCTATCCAATCAACCAGACCATGGCACTAAGTGCCTCATCCAGGCTTTTCTTGAACACCTCCAGGGACGGCGACTCCACCACCTCCCTGGGCAGCCTATTCCAATGGCAAAAAGCCCCTTGCTTACTGGGGGGATATCACCATGGACATGTCAGCCTGGATGGAGCAGTTATCCTTTATACTTCTATTCAGGAAAGATCTTTTCATAGAGACTGGTGATTATCCTTCTACTTAAAAATTATTATCCCTTACCTTTATGGAACCTAACGCACGTCAGAAATGAACCTGACACCACTCTGCTCTGGCATGATCTTTCTCAATTATTTTAAGAATGAAGCCTACCACTAGAAAAATTATAAATTATAGAATTCTTCCACTCCCAGGTTTACTTTGATTCTGTGCAAATTTGCCAGAATGAAAAGATTACATCTTTAAAGTAATCAGGTTAAAAAAAAAAAAAAAAGTAGTACATTGAGGTTTTTTAAATTAAAATATTTCTTTTGACGAAGGGATTAGTCTAAGTTTGCACACTCAGTGTAATTAGTGCATATGGTCCAGCTGTGAAGAAATAGCTGAGGACTTCTAACTTATTATTAATTAGGCTCATTAAAATGCAAGTAAGAGAACGATGCCTAGATAAACAATACCTTATGTCATAAAGTCATTACTTGACAAGAGCTAGTCTTGCTAACAGAAGTCATTACTGATATTTTAAAGGAGCTTTTTTTTTTTTAGACTCCATGGGTGCCAGTTAACTACTTTTGACTGACATCAAGGACAGACATGCAAAGCTGTAAGGAGCCAGCCGTACAGCACAGCAATTCTTTTCACATCATTTCAAAATATGTCTGGCTGAGGTCAAAGGTTGACAACCAAATGACAGGCCTTCTTCAATTGCTGTGGTGTCACAGCAGGAGTGTGTCAGGGAAATTTTCCTAGGCCCCTCTGTGAATTTTTACATGTTCACATTTCTTTCCTTGTCTTGTAAGTGGGACAGGATTGGCAGATTTGTGATTAACACCTCAGAAGGAGAAGTGTAGACATCATCCCAGGTTGGGAGCTCATGGTAACTGCAGCTAATAATCAAAAGGTTCTCCTTCCACATTAGCACAGTACAAGAGACAAGCATTTTATTTGTGTTCATTTGTATCAGAAAAGGGATGTGAGATTAGCAAGGGTTTTAGCTGTGTGCATTGGTAGGCCATATTGCATTTCTCACTACCAGGACATCTCCCAGTGATTGTAGTGTAATGAAATTGTCCTCCAGACAAAGGAGAAAAAAGAGGTTGTTTTATTAGATACCAATAAAACAGACACCAAACTGCTTGCAGAGTTTTATAAGTTTCTATTTCTTTAAAGCCCATGCATGCTCACTTACAAATAACTCTGCTGATACAGACTCCATACTAAAGGCATCAAAAGCTGCTATTGACAGGTGCTGAAATGAGGGTCTACTTTTAACACAGGGTCAATTGATAGGTGCCTGACCTAGACTTTTGACTGACATGAAGAGCTGTCAGGCAAGGTGCATCATTATATGTAGTGAGTAAGCACTGAAGAGGTCTGAGTCATTGCTATATTGAATAAAATAACTTGCTACAGAAAGAAGACATAAGAACCAGATTGCAGGAAAGTAAGAATGCAAGGAATTTGATTTTACTTGGATTTGGCCTATTAAAGATTGAAGTAATAAAGAATTCAGATTGTCTGTTTATCAGCCCATTAAATCATTCTGTCTGGTGAACAAATTAAAAAGGATGCCTTGAGCATATCCAAGACCCACTGTAGGTGTCCAAGTGCTTCTTATCTCGCTTTGCCTCAGAAAGCCTTCATGCTTAGTACAATTCTTACCTTCATTTTCATCAAGCTTAAAGTTTCCCCTGAAACAGGTAAATTGGGGCCTTTGGGACTATTTGTCTACATGTATTTCATCATGTATTACACCTCTCACTTAGCAAACATATCCATGGCTGGATGTAGAAGAAAGGTATTGCGCCACAGGAAATGATAAAGGATATGGAGCTGTAAGCAAGTACAGAAATGCCTAGGAGATACAATGAATTAAGCAGGTGAGATAAATGGGTAGATCCACATACCTATCTTCCACTGAAGTGCAGTGTTATAAACCCAAGACCTTGAAACTCCTAAGAAAGAGCTGCATCCTACAAATGGGCAGGCAGCATTGACATGTGAATCTTCTCTTTATGGCTCTAAGAAAATACAGCTATGTCTTCCTTAAGCAGGTGCTGGAATATCATGGAAACCAGTTTCAGTCTTTGTGCACATCAAGAGCTTGCAAGAGTTGTGCTGTACTTGAAATAGCAAAATCAGATTTGCTGTAGCCACTGGAAACTCTCATGAACTTCAAAATATCTTCTCCCAGTCTTATGACATCTGCTTTCACTGCAGAACAAGGGCAGCACTTCAAAAACTACACAAGACTGTATTGACTTATTCTACGTGTGTTTACTCTTTAAGAACAGGTGCAGAAAATTGGTAGGACAGAATATATAATGAGGTATAGTATGTATGAAGATGAAAATAGAGTTAGAACTAAAGATATCAAGGAACCCTTGCAGTTAGTGCAAATCCTGAGAAATTATATTTAAATAACATGATAAATTTTTATTACTAAATTCTAAGCACATGAGGGAAAATCTTAATCTCATCCAGTGTAATTGTGTGTCTTCTCTCCAGTCTAACACATGGTCTACAGGGTACAGGGAAGATATTAAGTACACACAAAGTGAAAAACACACTTTCATACTCAAGAATCTAGAAAAATCTCACCAGCCTATTGAGTTCCTGAAATATATCCTTTTTCAAGATAGTCCAGTATGTGGCCAGATGAGCCTTCCCACTGCCTTTTGGACAAAGTAAATACCCAATGTGATTGCACATAACATGTGGCTGCTGACAAAATCTGTAGTCCAAATCATAAAGGTCTTTATAGATAGTTACAACCTGTATGCCGACAGAGCTTCTCAGCACCCATTAGAGCACATGTAGAACACTGTCTTGTCTAGGGAACACTCAGCACAAGCCCCTGTGACCTGTGAACCAAACTTTTGGGTGGAAATGTGTGTGAAACAAAAGGCAAAAAATGGGGGGAGGGGGGAAATTCTTGATCTTTCCACATGAGCAAAGGAAGTGCAGCCTCACAGCGATGAATCCATCACCAAACACTTGGTCTGGAGGTGTCATGTGGGGCCAAAGCAGCTCAGACTTTGTATTGTTACATGTATGTACAAAGACAAATATTTATATGTGCAAAGATCACTGTTAGAGCAAATAATTGCATGGAAAAAAGTAGATAATTGGAATTGTTTGTAATCTCCTATGTTCTTCAATCTAATAGTTGCTGAAACTAGTCCCTCTGAGATCAGTTCATGATGCATAGCTAATCCTTTGCTCTCCTGAATAGTTTAAGGCGAGCATTTGCTAGCAAAATCGGAGTGTGTTGAGTGGTGTTGATCTGAGTCTGCTATAGAGTCCTGTTGTCAGAAAGGACACTGACTTTTAGAGATAAAAATTTCTGCTTTCTGAGACTATTTCATGATATTTACCCAAAAGAAGCTGCTTGAATGTGTAAATCAGATGGTTATTTGAGCAAAAAGATTTTTTTTATCCAAAATTCCTTTTTTTTTCTAGGTACTTTCAGTGTTTCTCTAAGTGCAGGGTTACTCCCCTGTTGTCATTTTTCTACAGAGATATTAAAGTTCTCCAAAGATTCTTTATTTTTATCACTGCAGAGCAATGAAGACAGAGACATTTAAAAATACAAAAAGCCAACTTGCACACTTTATAAATACTTGCATATGATATAAAAATACATTTAATATATAAACTCTGCTTGTGCAGAGTAACAGTAAAACAATCCCAAGCACAAATACAGGCTGGGTGGTGAATGGCTGGAGAGCAGCCCTGAGGAAAAGGACCTGGGGTGAGGAAAAGGACCTGGGGTGATGAAAAGCTCAACATGAACCTGTAGTGTGAGTGCAGCCCAGACAGCAACCGAGTCTTGGGCTGCATCAAGAGCAGTGTGGGCAGCAGGGCAAGGGAGGGGATTCTGCCCCTTAGCTCTGCNAAGAACCAATTATTGTTCGCAGTGCCACAAGGCAACTTGCAAGGCATTGAATCTCAGCTGGTTCTCCTCTCTCAGCTGTGACAGCAGCACTTTAGGAAAGACCTCAGCAGGCATCTTCCTGTCAACTTTAGGTGACCAGAAGTATGAAGCAGAGATGAGAATTGCCATACGATGGCTGTGGAGAGTCCTGATTGAGCAACTGCTGAAATAATTCAAAGTGATCGTGCTGCGGCGAGCGTGTGATGGGAAGCCAGACCACCCTTGTCAGAAACTGCCATAAAGCAGCTACCCATGAATTAAAACCCCTCCTAGCCACATATTGAGCTAACTGCTGATGCCTGGGTATGTCGGGCGAGAAGCTAAAGCACGCTTGCGTTTTATCCTTGAGTTTCCAGGGATGCAGAGTGGACATATCTGTCATGCTTTGGAGGTGAGCGCGTGGGCTGAGGGTGGCAGAGAGGTGTGCCACACAGTGAGCTTCTCCCTGGGTCACGGGGCCCTTTCAGTGGGGCAGGAGATGTCTTGCCCTCCATTTCAATGCTGTGAGCATCCTCCGTGACCTTCCCTCTCCCTTCCCAGCGCATGCTGACACATCCAGCCTAAATTTGTGTCTCGCATCACCTCAGGATACTCATGGATAATTTCATTATTTTGGAGAGAAAATGCAAATGAAGCCAGACAGCTGGTGCCTTCCTCATGGCGAGGAGTGATGGAGGGGCCCGAGGCCTACCTCATCAGAGGCTCTCATACCCGTCTGCTCAGACAGGCCCTGGCGGGAGGAGAGCGGGGAGGCTGTGGGAGCAGCGGGAACAGATGGCAGGGAAGGTAGGAAGATGGAGAAACAGGAGGGGCTGGAGTCGTTCAGAGGAAGAGGTAGTGTCAGTTACCTGTGGGCTGATGCAGCCTTACAGGACAGTTCTGCATCTCTCAGCCTCTCCTGCTTTGCAGGGTTTTTTTGATTCACCAGGGATGTGCAAGACGGTCACCGGGTAGGTGTTGCACAGCAGCCTTAAATTCAGGGTGGTTTAGCCTGTTAATACTTCTTCAAAGCAGCAAAGACCTCGTTTGGTTGTTGATGCTGGCCTTCCTAACTGCTAACCCTCCTAAAACTCTAATTCCAGCATGTCTGGATGTTGCTTTTTAAATTCCAAAAGCAATTTCTTTTAAAGCAACTTTAAAAAAATATATTTTCTTCTTTTAAAGCAACTTCTTTTAAAGTAACTTAAAATAAATATATTTTCTTCTTTTAAAGCAACTTCTTTTAAAGCAACTTTTTAAAAAATCTTTTCTTCTTTTAAAGCAATTTTTAAAAAGTAAATATCTTTTCTTCCCTTAAAGCAACTTCTTTTATAAAGCAACTTAAAAAAAAATCTTTTCTTCTTTTAAAGCAATTTTTAAAAAGTAAATATCTTTTCTTCCCTTAAAGCAACTTCTTTTATAAAGCAACTTTTAAAAAAAGCTTTTCTTCTTTTAAAGCAACTTCTTTAAAAGTAACTTTAAAAAAATGATTCTTCTTTTAAAGGAACCTCTTTTAAAACAACTTAAAAAAATCTTTTCTTCTTTTAAAGCAACTTCTTTTAAAGCAACTTAAAAAATGTATTTTCTTCTTTTAAAGCAACTTTAAAAAAAAATCTTTTCTTCTTTTAAAGCAATTATATAAATTATAAATATATTTTCCTCTCAATACCCAAGAGAGGAGAAGGTTTTAATTTTTTTTTTTAAATGGCTGTTTATGGAAGAAGGAAGAGAAAATAAAATCATGCCTGAAAAAAATCTTTGAAAGCATTGTCTGATACAGCACCTTTGCAAGAGGTCTGCAAGAGTAAAGCCATACAGCATAAACCAACCAACATTTCACAGTGGTCCAAACCAGCCTCTAAGAATCCATTCCATGAAGGTGTTCATTGGAAGGAGTTTTTGTGCTGATATTAATTTTCATTTTACTTTCTATTTTTAGTGAAGTTGTTTCTGGAGAAGTCTGAAATCTTCTTTCATTCCACATGCCTGCAGGGAAATAGGAAATGTAGGACTTTTTAACACCTTGATTGGAGAGGTAGTCACTTTTAAGGAGGCAGATTGATCTTTCTCTCTCTCTGGGTGGTACAATGAGACTTTCTTAACAAAAGAATAAAAGAAAAACAGACTTGTAGATGTTAAGGCAAATAACTGTTACTAAGCATTAAGCAGCAGCTAGAAAAGGAAAGAAAACTTTTATCTTACATATATAGCCCTACATATCTTATGTATATAGCCCTATTCTGTGAAACTTTTTAACAAATTCTCACAACTTCCTATGTTATGTTAAAAAAAAAACAAAAAAAAAAACACCAAAACAAGCAAAAAAAAAAAAAATCCCCAAACCAAAAAACCAGACAGCAGCAGCAGACACACTGGAGGGAAGGGATGCCACCCAGAGTGACCTAGACAGGCTGGAGAGGTGGGCACAAGCCAACCTCATAAAGTTCAACAAGACCAAGGGCAAGGTCCTGGGTTGAGACACAAATCCAGGCTGGGCAGTGACTGACTGGAGAGCAGCCCTGAGGAGCGGGACTTGGGAGTGCTGGTGGATGAGAAGCTCAAGGTGAGCCAGCAGTGTGCACTTGCAGCCCAGAGAGCCAACCAGAGCCTGGGCTGTATAAGGAGAAGTGTGGCCAGCAGGGTGAGGGAGGTGATTCTCCCCCTCTATTCCACTCTGGTGGGACTCCATCTGCAGTACTTCATCCAGTTCCAGAGCCACTGTTACAAGAGGGATGTGGAGATGCTGGAGTGTGTCCAGAAAAGGGCCATGAGGATGCTCAGAGAGCTGGAGCACCTCTGCTATGAGGACAGACTGAAAGAGTTGGGGCTGTTCAGTCTGGAGAAGAGGAGGCTCCAAGGTGACCTTATTATGTCCTTCCAGTATCTGAAGGGGGCCTACAAAAAAATTGGGGAGGGACTTTTTAGGATATCAGGGAGTGACAAAGAAAAAGCACAAAGTCCTCTATATTTACATTAGAGTTCTCTTAGATCCCTCTGTTTAATAATTATTTGGATCTGGCTAGAAATTGTAATAATACAGAAGTTGATTATAAAAGCTCATCTCTGATTCATTAGGCAGGTAGCAGAAGGACATTATTATCACCAAAGCAGATTCATAGACTTTAGAGGAGTTAACTGATGCTCTCCTAATAGATATAATAAGTGGTGTCTGGCAACACAGCTAATAAAGCAGGGTTCAAGAGACTTGTTTTCCAGCACTTTTTAGATCAGATCTGAAGTCAAACAGCTACCATAAATCTCGTGGCCATCAGTTCAGAAACACCAGGCAAATGCAAGTTTAAATTTTGTTTGGTACAGGACATGAAGGGTTGTTGAGGGCTGTTGCTGGAGAACTCTCCAACTTCTTCCCTCCCTATGCCCCATGCCTCACTGACATTCATACAAAGCCAGGAAGCTTTCCATCCACCTAACCTGTATTACTTGTCCATCTCTTCCCCATGAATATTGTCAATCTTGTGGGCTGTGTGCCTCCTCTACTCCTCCAAGTTTCTTCTTTTATCTCTTTCCACACAAGGTTATGCAGTACCTTCCTACCCTCAGTACCTCTCGTTAGTGTTCCTCTCTGATTTTGACTGATAGCCTTTTTTCTCCTTGTCATCTTTCCCCTCTCATACTTTGGTATTTGTGATGAAGAGTCAGCTGAACATCAACAGTGTTTCCTTCTCTTAACATCTTCCATTTGCACATGTCCTGCAACCTCCTACCCTCTCTCCAAGAACAAAAAAGAGCTCTTAATTTCACCTGTTCTGTGCTAACTATTGTTACCATTTGGTCTCTTGTCCATCTCTCTGGCAGTGCTGTCCATAAGCTTGCCATCTTGCCATCACTTGCAACCCATCAGCTTTGATATATTCTCCTCTCACTACCCTAAGCATACTGCTTGGGAGTTCTCTTTATCATTACCTAACTTTGGCAGAGCTTTAGCTTTGATCCTTGGTCAGCAAGTTATTTTTCTCTATGCTTTTCCTCTAAATACTCTGCCAGTCTCTGTGTTGAAGTGTAAGTCTGTCACATATAGTCCAAATTAAGTCTTGGACTCTGATTTACCTTCACATGTGTTTAATGATAGGTTAAGTTTACTATGAAAAAAACCCCAAACTTTGTTATGTCTTCTGACTTAATGACTTCCTACCTAGACTTGCTTGCTTTGCTATTATCAGGTGTTCTGCTGCATATCTTGGGCATTATCTTGAACACAGCCTAGATAGAACCCTATGTCTAAGCCTTGGAATTATTTATTGTGTAACATCTCCACAATATAGATTTTCATGTCATTCCACATACAGATAACTTCTGGATGATCTCTGCTCACTTCACATCCTGATTATTGAAATATCATTTTTTTGGTTACATCAAATTCATCACTTAGGCTCATTTCCAGGATCTCTCTGAATTATTCACCAGCTCCTAATATGTGGAAAGCCAATTCCTACATCTGATCAGTTTGGACTGCTATCTTTTGTTATACACTCATATTCCACTGTCTTTGTATTTCTCACTTGCAGGACCAACAGAAACACAACGAACAGTTTTTGGCTGTATGTGCACGGTAAGCTCTCAGGGAGCTCCCAGTGAGGCTGAGGCATAGCTCAGCAAAGCCCTGTGTGAGAAATGCTAGCAGAGGACTAAAAGTTTTTTAATCTGATCTTCTCTACACTTCCAGCTGTGCAAATAACACTCACATAGGACCATACTGACAGATTTCCACTGCTTCTTGCTCTGGAGATAACTTAACAGACTCACTGTATCTCTGCACAACCTGACGTTGTAAGATGCAGGACAATCTTGGGCACTGAAGATTACAGCTCCCTAAGGAGCTGTGATTTGTTTGTTTGTTTGTTTGTTTGTTTTCCAAAAATGACTCCAGAGCTAGAAAATATTTTCTCTCTAAATGCCCTAGTTCAGGAATAAAGTCAAAGTCACACTTGATAGTCGATCAGGTTTTTATTGCTTAAGCAAACGAATGATCTGTTAACATCCCCAAGATACATAGCAGCTTTCTTTTTTGTATCAAAGAGACACTGTTTAGCCATCAGCATTTACAAAAGCAGCAGCACAGACATGTCAAGTTCAACATGTTTTCATTCTGTGTTACTGAGCTCAGCAGTTAGACCATTCATTAATTTCCCTTCCTCCTCAATACACCGTCTGTGCACCTTATTTATATTCACCTGCTGCCAATTTAACACCCTGAAGAGGTACACCTGCAGTGGCAGCAGCTTCACATTGCTGCTGCTGGACTCCATGTTTTAGTCCCTTTTAAGGTTATCTCTGCTATAGAGTTCTTTCTGTCTAATCCTCGACTTGCTTGAAACCCACGTTGACTACACTGCCAGCTTGCCTGGCATGCTGCAATTTCACACAAGCATGAGCTGCTTCCTCAGGTTTCTCCAGCACTGCACAATATTTTACCTTCTGATTTCAGTTGCCTATGTTTAAGTCGGGAAATGAACTCTCCTGTAGTGCCTGAAAAGAGTGAGCGTGGGTTGTGAAATGGATAACAGACCTTCTTTTGAATCTCAAAGCTGTGACTCTTTGATTTAAAATCATGTTTCTTGCAGCCCCTTCCCTCCATATGAGGTCTATGTAACCTAAAATATATAACATGGTGGTAAGCATGCTGCTTTTACCCTGCAAAGAGACTTATGTTTTGAAGATAGAGAAGAAAAGTGGAAGTAATACACTCTTATACTCAATAAGACTCTTAATAAAACTCTTGTTCTCTGTCTTTAGAGCTCCAGTAGATACCACAGCCTCTGGTCCTTCAGCCGAGTCCAAGTTTCAATATTTTTAACACTATGTATAGGCAGTGCCCCAAAGATAGAAGTCTGACAACCTTGATGTCTTCGAGCAGGATCACATGCCAAAAACTAAAAAAGAAAACAAGCTGATAATGTATCTGCAAATGTTATGTAGCAGCAGTCACTGCTGCTGTGAGCCTAGGTTCCACCCTGGTTGGTGTAATTTCTAGACAGCAAATTCACAGGCCTGAATATCGCATTAACCTTCCAAAATCTGCTTGTCATTATGTCATGATTTTGCCGGGACAGAATCAGAGGTCAGTGATGGGCTGCAGGCCATTAGCAGCTCTGAGTCAGCCAGGACAGCTGACTTGCTGGCTCACAGATGTGTCCCAGACCATAAGCATCACATTTTATAAGTATAAAGGAGGAAGTTTGTTAAAGAGGGGAAGTTTTCTGCTTGGGTTACTCCTTGCTTTGCTCCTTTTTTTTCTCCTCTCAGAGACTGCCTTTGTGGGTACTGTGACTATTGCTGTTTTGCTGGGCTGAGTATCATTTTATATACTTTTTATTGACATTGATATTAATTTGTCTGCTTCATTAAATCTGTTTTCATTTCAGCTTCTCTGCTTTTCCTGATTTTCCTTCTCTGATGAGGAGGGATCATTGGGTGACAGAGTAACTTCCAGAGTTTAACCCCAGATAGAGGCTAAATAGACACATAACTTTTAAACATGATCTCTCTAGTCAAGAAGCTTACAGAGAAGAGTCCTCTAACACTATGTGCAAAAGAAATGCATAATCTTTATTCATAGTAGCACTTCAGTATGCACAAGATGTAAATGCATAGATGATACATGCCTTGTGCAGAAGCTGGAAGATATGAATGTAAAGCATTACATGTAAGTCCCCTATTAGATTGCTGGCCACTTGGAGGTGGATAAGGGCATTCTTGGTCTCAGTGGGACATAAAAGGTGACAAAAGCTCACCAGGAGACTAAATAGCCTATTGCAGGGGGTTGGAACTAGATGATCCTTGAGGTCCTTTCCAACCTTACCATTCTATGATTCTATGATTGTAGCTATGAGTGAGGTAGTTCTATTTCAAAATTCTGGTCTTTATACACAAGCATACATCATTTTCCTAGTTTACTGAAGTAGGAAGAAAAAAACCCCAACTCATTCTGTTAAATGAAATCAGAATTACTCCAAATTCTGATAAAGCAATGTGCAATCAAGAGTTATTAAAACTGACAAAGCCCAAAACTTAACTTGCATGGGTCTCAGGGAAAAAGAAAAAAATCTAGTTAAAGTGCTCTCTGTAATGATCCTGGCCTGAGTGTTGTGATCTTGAAAATGCAATAGGAAATGATCCCTCCTGGCAAATAATTTTATAACCATTGGATTTTCTTCCATATAATTTAAATTTTGAAATCCAATGGTAAAAGGGCAAAGCAACACCAGACAGTGCTATTATAGGATATTTATGAAAGTGCAGGCAGAAGTGTTTAAATACTTAGCTATGAAACAATAGTTAGAAGAATAGAAGCAATCTCAGAACCTAAATTTAGAGACAAGCAAATCTTCCTCATTTAAGAAAGACTGCAGGTACACATGAGAAATTTGGAAAGCAACCAGTACTGTATTGGTTCTGATTTCATTTAAGGCAAAGATTGCACATGTTAGTTTCCATTTTAACTATTTCTTTTGAGCTGCTTTACAAGGACAGTGTGAAACAGCAATGGCTTTCTCAGTGTGGTTCTGACCTACCTACATAACAGTCCTGTGTATTTCACATCTACCAGTAAATTCACCAGAACATTTAGACTATTTGAACTCTTTATTTCTTCTCTCTAATTGGGCAGCACATGATACAGATACAACTTAGCAACATGTGAACTCCACATGAGGAATCCCACAGTTTGATGGAACTGCTTGTGTGCTTATCATTAAGCTGTGTGTTCATACCTGTCTGTAATGTGATCACTTACACTCTTCTTCATACACAGGACTCAGACAGGCATTTTCATTTGCTATTACATTAGTTCATTTTCATCTAAACTAAGAATTTCCAGTGTAAGATGCAAATTTTGTATATGAAGACATACAGATTTCCTTCAGCAATCAAGACTGAGATGCTTTTAGACAGAGGAAAGTGGTTGTTTACTCTGGACTTGATTTTGTCTGCTGAGATCATTTTCATAGAGAAACCAAAGTTCTGCAGAGGGTAAAGGAGAACTTCAAGGGGCTGGGGTTGTTTGGAAAGATGAAGACATCTGAAGTGATGAAGACAGCCCATGGGGAAGCAAAATAGCAGATGGATACCATCATTCACAGCAGATGATATGAAGTGGTGGGATCACATGAGCTAGGTGGGTCATGGAAGGTAGTTCTGCATTTCATCCCCTGTCCTCTCCTAGGTACACTGTGTGACATTCTAAGATCAATCCCCTTGAGTATTAGCCTAGGAGAAATGATCCTGACCAACATGGACAGTCATTTCCATAAGGCACATAGTTGCTTTAATCTTCTGTAAATATTGGCAACTGTGGATTATCCACTAGAGTGAGTTTTTATTTTATCTTGCACTCTATCTGCAGATGATTTAGGTAAAAGCTTTGCTAATTTGTCTGGGAGTGCAACATTGAAAAATACTCAATTAAAATTGCTACTTTAAGCAAGCTTTTGCTTTTCCTGTTTTGATGGAAACCAGAAACGAACTCTTCAGTTCTGTAGAGCTTAGTCTACATCTAGATCTGTTATAGTGGTGTTGACTGAATTCCACAAAAATCAGTTTATTTTGTGTTAAAACTGTGCCAGAACAGAATATAAAAGAGTATTTAGGCAGCCAGGATTAAACACTAGTTCCACTTCTGCTCCTGAAATTGTCAGAGAACTAACACATTTCTTACATGTATAGCATATGAATGCTGAAAAATAAAACAGCAGAGAATGAAAAAATATAGGGAATAAAGTATATCTTACCATATATGTCAAAGTTTTATTTAGAGCTGAAGGAAGCTTCAGCTAAAGTATTGTGATGGTTTGGGAGTTACCCACAACCCCACACTTTGTAAAATGACCCAGACTAGAACTCGGCCGGCTGAAGTTAAGGACTGAAGCTGTATTTACAGCTTAGCACAATATACAAGCAGATCTATACACTATATACAGGAATGTGTACAGAAATATACAAGTTAAAGGTAATACAGAAACACAGCACCCCTCCCAGAAAATCAGAGACCCCAGGAGGGGCTCCCAACCACCCTTCCACCTTCTCCCCACCCCTATGCCTTACCCCAAGGTTTGCCTTACGCGCAAGGTGAATTTGGAGGATCGGCCAGGGGAGTTAGAAGGAAACTGGTTAGTGAGGTTACTCAGCAGAGAGGAGAAGCCAGAAGCTGCTAACAGCCCAAGGGACGACTGTCTTATCTATGTTTATATTCTTAGTTTTATCCATCTCAGCAAGCCTATGAGTGAAGTAGACATCGCCATTGTTTTCTTTTCACAGCCTATAGTATAATTTTCTCCATTAAAATATTCCAATTACCTCAAACCAGCACAAGCATTCAGTGAAAGACTAAAATGAATATCAGCTTTTAAACTGATTTTAACTAATCTTTAAACTGATTTAAACTAATTATATTTAAAATATAACCAAGGCTATAATCCAGAAAGTGCTCTGGCATTGCTCTGTGCTCAACAAACACTGCAACACGAGAATATTAACATCTGTCTGAAATTAGCTTTCTCTGCATTCCTTTCACCACAACTCTCTGGTCTCTAAAACCTACATTCTGTTTTGACTGCTGTATGGGAACTGCGATTTGATATCTCATTCATAGCCCAGCTGTGTATGAACTCAGTTAGTGCAAAGCTTTGCAAAAAAAAGAAGAAGCAAGGGGAAAAAAAAAAAATCTTATTTGACCATGAACTTTAGATGATCTAGTTAGCGTTACTGTCAAGTATCCCGCGGTCTTTTTGAAAAGCAGGACTTGTCCATGTTGCCCTCTGGCCAACTTCAGTGGGATTGAAGCACTAGCAAGAGCCATCAAACTGCCTGACAGCTTGTCACCAGTGAGACTCCATTAATTTACACACATTTTCCACTGCTTGGCATTTACCATGATAACTCTTTTCTTTCCAAGCAGCTCCTGTTTGCATTTAACACTCGGGTTAATTTTCATCAGAGTTTAAATTTAGCCATCAGTTATTTCAGGGAAGCTGTCAGCCAACATATGGAGGAAAAAAATCCTACTGAATTTATAATAAAGTGGAATCTGTTGAATGTGAAACAAAACCCAACTGCAATATACTGCAAGGCCCCGATGGGGGGACCAGGGTCAGCAAAGAATAGCAGAGTGGATTAGTTGTTCTATTCACCAGAGTGGCATCTGAGCACCTCAGGAGCTTCTTGATATATCAAAAAATGATGGAAAGACACAGTTCAATTTGTCCCCCTTTTATAAAGGATAATTAACCTGTCAGTCTTGCTACTTTAACAACTTCATTAAATTGGAGTAGAAATGGGTGCAGGGAGCCCCTGTCTTTTTCCAAAATGAGCACCAGGCATTTGTTTAAATGGTTGAATATCCACCTCCTTCCATTCTCCCCCTCTCTAGGACATGATGCTATTTAGTTAGTTTTTACTTTGGAATTGAACACCCTTCCTTAAACTACAGCATGAAGCTGCCTCTCGTATGACCAACACTAGGACTCTTCTTAATTCTAAAGAATGAAAACAATCTGGCATGCAAACAAGGAAAGAAAACTGTATCAGTTAAAGATGGAGCTTACAGGCTTGCTGTAAAACTTCAAACATACTGTGATGCACCTCAAAAATGAGATCACTTTCCCAGGTAAGGCAGAAACAAAGAAAATTCCTAGCTTCTTCTGAATAAAATATAAACTTTACACTTTGTGTTCTGAACTGGGTGAAAAGTGTTTTGAAAGTCTCCAGGCAATTTTATATTAAATAAAACCACTGAATTATTGTGTACAGCTGTGGAAGACATTAAATAAGGTTTCATATATAACACTCATTATAAATAATTAACCTGATATGAACCAAATTACTGGTTGGCTCAAAAAGATTAATCTGGTAAGTAAGTGTAATACCATTGTGTAAGATGTTTTTTGCACATCGTGAGATTTTCCTCTTTAGAGCAATTGTACATAGATGAAAATATTAAAAATAGGAGGGGAAAAAACATTTCCCAGAATATCAACTCGTAACAACAGGAAGGGTGAATATCCACACATGTAATCTTACGTTTTAGAAGTTGAAGTTTTCTTTGTTATTACTCAGAGGAGCCTTCTGGTAGTGCTACAAAGCATAAACTCTTGTGCCTAGTTCTATGTAAAGAATCTGATTTCTTCTATCCAAAACCTAAACTTTCTATAACATGCTCAAATCTTCAGATTAAAAAAACAATGTAGGTTCACTCATTGTAGTTGAGACTGCATTAAGTTATTAAGTTATATATAAGCTCATAAATTATATTATTCAAGTTAAAGTAGTTTTATATTTTGCTTGTTTGATTGTTTTAAATGTTGGTGTATGTTTCACCTCATGCATAAGACTCCAAAGCACAAGAACAGAATTTCATCTTCTTAAACCAAAATTAACATAATTGAAAGTTATTGCCACCACAACTTCCCTTTAAGAACAATAAAACTCACTCTAATTTATATTTAGTATTTTTGTGGACTGTCTTGGTATCTTTTAATCACAGGCTAATGACAAAAAGGCATTATTCATAGAATCATAGAATGGTAAAGTTGGAAGGACACCTCAAGGATCATCCAGTTCCAACCCCCTGCCATAGGCAGGGACACCTCCCACTAGTACAGGTCACTCAAGGCCTCATCCAACCTGGCCTTGAACACCTCCAGGGAGGGAGCAGCCACAACCTCCCTGGGCAACCTGTTCCAGTGCTTTACCACCCTCACTGCAAAGAACTTCCTCCTAACTTCCAGTCTAAGTCTCCCCTCTGCCAGTTTAAACCCATTGCCCCTTGTCCTGCCATTACATTATTCTCTAATTCTATATCTACAGACTCATGATTGCATAAGAGTATGTTTTCAAACTTCACTTTAATATTTCATTTTTGGAACTGTATATGGATTTGCAACTAGATTTAAAAGTCACTTAAACTTTAGTTGTTTATGTTACATTTGAAAGTTAAAGCATGGAGATTGAAGATGTTCATGTACCAGAGCATTAACGTGCCAAGCTTGACTTGTGTTTTAGCTAAATAAACATAATGAGTTTGCCAAGCACATGAACAAAAACAGAAACTAGTTTAAAATAGGATATTAATATTTTCCATCTTATGATAATACAAAACAAATTCCTACCATTTTAAAGTTGTGGGAAGCATTCATCCACACAACCAGACATGGAAGGCCTTTGTGCTTTAAATATTGGAGAAGCTTATTTCCTAAAGTCTGGTGAACTCTATTCCTTAGCAAAAGGGCAACTGCATAGAACTGAAGTGAGAATTTAAACACTGCAATGTCAGGAGTCATATTTATGATCCATATGCTTGATTGTCTCTATACTTGCAATTCATAACTTTACATATTAATGAAAGACTAAAATCTTTGTTTACTCATCTGCTATCTTTTCTGGGTTTATTGACAAGATTTTGTTTTTTATAAAGAAGAGATCTGGTGGACTTTCAGCCTTCAGTATATAAATACAAAATATGCAGCCCCAATCTTAACACAGTAATTGATTTGGCATACTTTGCATCATTCCAACATAGGCCACTGTCTACCTGCATTTGCAAACAGAAATTAAAACCTTGATAGTCTCTTCCACAGTGTTACAGTGAGAGCCAGAGTGAAATTCAAAATGGCAACTGCTCTTGCCACTGGTGGTTTTCCAACTTGTACACTGCCTCAGAAATTGGGGTTGCAGACATGGAATGTCAGTATTTCACCAGACCACTGACATCTCACTTTTTTATACAACTTGGCAGGTTTGTTAGCTCTTTCTTTTAAAGAAAAGCCCAGGGGCCAGAAAGAGAGGAAGAATCCTGCACTCTGTTAGATGTGTAAGCAGGGCTAGCAGGGGAGGAATAGCACCCAGGAAAGAAAATGACTTAAATTCCTTGTGAAATAATGTTGGAAGATTGGAAATGTTATGAAGGCAACAGAAGGGAAAAGCTTTCAGTCAAGGTTTATTGGACATTTGCTAAAAGTAAATGAAGTACAGCAGGTGCAAAGTTTGAGAACCCATTAGCTAGATCTCGCTCTGTATTTGAAGCATAGAGGAACTCATTGTGGTAAGTTTTCTATCATTAAAATGTATGAATCTGGTGCCTAATTAATCAAAAAAGTGTGTATATGTATGGCTATATGGAGGTCTGTGTGTGCATGTGTATATAAATCACTGTTTATACAATTAACTGCATTTCCCTTCCATTCTGTAGCACACTTTTTACGTGCTCAGATTTGATGATTTAAGGCATTTTAGACTATTTTTCAGATCATACTATTGTCTGATTATACTTCTGTTTTAACTGAATCTCCTTTTAAAAATCTTCTATAAGAAAAAAAAAATGATGTAGTTTAACAATGTGAGGTATTTTAGTGTTCACTATGATTTCTGTTAATGAACATCTAGAATAGGGGAATAATGACCACTGTGGCTGGTGGTAGGAAAACAGTAACGGTCAGCTAGCTGTATGGCCCTTCATGCTTAATGAAATGCTTAAACTGACTTAGATTTAATCACTATAATTTATACACTTTAAAATCAATGGTCAGCTATTCAGTAGCTGCATTATCTTTATCTAGAAATATATATAATTTTTTAAATGATTGCATTTTAATTTACAATTGCTTGGTTTCAACGTCGAAATGAGAAATGTAATTAAAACCAAGTAAGAAAAATACCACTACCAAAGCTATGTTTTGAATGGGTATAAATGTTCACTAACATAACCATATAAAAATGACAGCATATTAACAGGAGGATGATTATATGAACATATCAGAACTATAGATCATGTCAGTTCTGGGTCTAAATTAAAAAAATCTTAACTGATGTTCTGTTTCTGGGGTTTCTGTGTTCATCTTACTCCAGTGTTCTGAACAGTAAGATAAATACTTAGGAACACTGACTACAGCAAAGCTTGGACAACAGGGGCTGGAATTACATCAGTGCTTTGGCCATCAACTCCTCCTTTGAAGAGAAAAAAAAACTAAAACAATTTATTGTTTTCTAATCTGAAACCAGACAGATAGTTCTAGTTAGCATAAAACCCCAGTCCAGAGGAAAATTAGTGGGAAATCTACAGGGGTATGGGGTATGTTTGGTAGCATTTTATCTTGTATCATACAGAAGTTTTTTATAAAGCAAATAGTAACCTTTTATTTTGTTTTGGTTTTTTTCCTGGCTTCTCCTCCATATAAATGACTCTTAGTGAAATTCCAGATTTAAATATTTATTCTCTTTTTGTCTTTTAGGGTCCTTCCATACTCATGCTACAAGTTTCTAAGCTCCTTCCCAAAGTAAGTGGCATTTGATGAAGTATCCAACAGGGAATCAATCAAGTGTAATTCTAGTTATGAAACTATACATGGAATGTATGGAAGTGAGGACATAATCAAGACCTACAAAAAAAACCTGAGTACTCCATCCTGCCATCAGAATGCCAAAGTAAAAATGTTTCTCCAGGATTATTTTGAAAAATGTCTCACATGATTTCCACTGTTTCGTTTTTATGTACTTGGACTAAACTTACTCTCTCTTAATTGTTGCCTGTGATATTTACCCCATCTTTATCACACACTCATTCTTTTATCCTCTGCTTTCTTCCACTTTAGTTGCTGTGCATGACTTCTGTTTGTAATGGATCAGACTAGTGATGAGACTAGTGATGTCTGAGTGGTTAAGGTCTGAGTGAGGCTTAATCCTGTGAGGGACTGCAGGAGGGGGGAACAAAAGGATTACTTTTGGCTTGCAATATCAAAAATTCCTGTTAACAGTGTGTTTTTGTTAGGATCCCATCATAGTCAGCCACAATTCTAGTTCAGATTGCCCTGGGCTGTCCTGTAGTTTGAATGTGAAGTGTTTTCTCATCCTGTGGACAACTACAATTTGTACTGTCAAAGATAAGGAAGAAGAACTTGTCATGGGATGATTTGAACACAAAAGAAACGCTGGTTCACCAAGTGCCAGGACAAAGGAAAGACTGCCAGATTGTTTTCAAAATCTGGCCTGGATTGGTTTCTGAGTCAGCTATGATCCTTTTCATTATTTGGTATTCATTTTATCAAATGCTCTTACTTTTCTTTGTAAGAAAAAATATACATTGCCTTTTTTTTTTTCCATCGACTTTACTTCTTCGATTCTTGTACTCACAAGTATAATTACTTGAAAAATCTTCAGAAAAGTTGTGTATATGGGGAAGCACATTCTGTCTATGGAAAAAAAAGAAAAAAATAAATACAGGCTGCATGTATGTAAGCCACTCCAGAACAAAGAATGAAATTTGCATTTAGAGTAGTCGGTAAGTAAGATGCAATCACACCTAAGAGAAGGTATAACAGTCTATCTACAGATTTTGCTTTTCTCAGGGGGCATTGAGTTTACTTGAACAGTGCACCAAACCAAACACCTGAAAACCTGAGGGAGTTGACAACTTGCCATTGTTTAGAGAATGCAGTATGAGCATTTTTGTAACAGATTTTTGACCTGATGTTTTTAGTGTGTAAAGGGCAAATATTTGATTGGGTCATGGTCTTATGACCCTCTTACTTTCAATGTGCATGAGGTAGTTAGAACTAATTATTTGGTAATTGTCAGATTTTTGTCCACTGTAGCATGAAATCCTGTTGTGATGAGCATGTGATAACTGACAAAAAATAATCATCTGCTATCAAGCCTCAGGTTCTGCAGCTGCAAAAAAGAGCAGTCTCATGAAATGAGTAGTCCCATAAAATGTCACAGGCGCTGCTCACTGGAGAAAGGCTGCAGCATCACAACCTTCCACAGCTATCTAAAGCAATAATATGATGCTGTAACAATACAAAGTAGACAGTATAGATGGGAATGACAGTCCCAGTGTAAATCCAATCCCTTACAAGTGTAAAACTGGCTTTCTCATTGATTATGTGTTTGAACACACTATTTTGTAGATGTATACACGTGTAATGTAGGCAGTATATGTGCTGGTAAGCATGATGGAAAGATCTTTTATATTTTTAAAGTATTAATTTTTAGATTTCAGTGACTTTTCAGTTTTGAGGACTCATATTAACCATCACGTGCACAGAGATTCTAGTTGTTGGTTTGTTTTACTTACTCTGGCAGGGCAGTCTATTTGCTGTATTTAAGGAACAACCATATTTTCATTGATATGTGAAGTCCCAAGTGCAGTGGAAATAAAACTTCTCCTTTCATAAAATTATTTTATAGAATCATAGAATCATAGAATGGTAAGGTTGGAAGGGACCTCAAGGATCATCTAGTTCCAACCCCCTGCCATAGGCAGGGACACCTCCCACTAGTACAGGTCACTCAAGGCCTCGTCCAACCTGGCCTTGAACACCTCCAGGGAGGGAGCAGCCACAACCTCCCTGGGCAACCTGTGCCAGTGTCTCACCAGTTTGCATGTTAGGTTTTTATTCAAAGTGCTGTTTACAGCTGTAATTTACAGTACATGCTAAAAATAATTTTAAAAGCACAACTGTATATTTACATAGAAGAAAAAAATAATATCCCAAACTGAGGTTGAGATTCAACTGGTATATGAGTGACTGATGTATCTATATGCATATAATATGAATCCTCTTGTCAGAAAGCTGGTAACTTGATTTTCCTGCTAAACAAAATGAGTAACCCATCTCAAACCTCATTTCCCCCCTTCTCTGCATCCTAATTCAGGAGAGAAAAAATAGAGATGTCTGATATGCCAACAGTTCATTCATCACTCAGCAGAATCGTGGTGGCAGGGGTGGAAGGAGTTGAGTTAAAGAAACCCCACAGGCCACTGATAAAACTGGAAAGGTAGCGTTGGCCTTTTGTGTTATCCTCTGGTTAAAGTACTCACATAATTGGAAGGAGACCACAATTCACTTCACTTTCCCAGACTGCTTTAGAAACCCATCCCCTTTGCTGAACTCCTTTGCATCCAGACCGAGCTTTTCTGTTTTCTGTCATCTAAATAATCAAGTAGGTTATGTTAAATGATCATGTTTTGGTGGGAAAGAAGAACCCATCCTAAAATTGTCCAGGATACAATTACTATAAACTTTAAAAAGATCTATTATCTGTTTTCACTGACATAGAAGTGGATAAGACAAAGTCTTGGGTAGAACCTGTCCTGTACATAGGGAACAAGTTTATTCTACTAGTTGCAAAATTCAGGATTAAACATCTACAAGAATGAACTCTGGAGCTGTCCTCTCCTAAAGGGAGATGATCAACTTTCCTTTAGTTGGCTTTTTCTAATGGTTTGCTGCTAAATCTCAGAAATAGGTGGCTTAACTACTGATAGGACTATCTCTGCAACTCTCCATCATAGAATGAAGTTAGACTAAATAACAAGAAATGGAAATTTTCAGCCTAAGCACTTTGCTTGTAGCCACTTTCAGCAAGCTACATAGTCGGGACTAGGAGGTTATGTCATGCCAAAACAGCAGTACATTTTCAGAAGCTTTTGAACAGTAATAGTGATTTAATCCTTGATATCTGCTTTTTGGAAGGCTACATCACACTTATTGTATTGCTTTAAGGTGACAGTTTCTCTAGATTTAGACAGGCAAAGGAACTCCTGAATATCTATCCAAACAGATTCAGGTTCCCTGATGAAAAGGAATACACTGCTGTGTTATCAAGCTTCCTGGTGAAAAGGAATACACTGCTGTGCTAGATCCTTTATATGTTATAATGGACTAGATGATCTTGAAGCAGGGAATATCCGAGTAGATATTGTGTATTTATAACCCAATTTGTATCAAGAAAAATTAGCTACCTGATATAAAGGTGGAATTTAAAGCATCCCCTAATTCGGTTTCTAAATACTTTATGAAACTGAAAATCTGTATAGGAATATATACAGTTGGAGAGGAGAAAATCAAGCAACTCTAGGCAGCTCTCTTGGGTATTGGAGAGGCAGTAATTTAGATACAAAGACTCAATTCCTTATGTCCCAATGGTGTTCAACAGATCAGACTTTGCCAAGAGATGTTTTCCTCTTCAAAGAGCCCTCTTGTTTAGTTTGAAAAAACTGCACTAAAAGCGGATGGTCAAGCAATCAAATACATTTATTTCCTCTGTCAAACAATATTTTAGACCCCTGTAATCTTACTGTCTGCAACTAAATCACCTCAAGGGGAAAAAAAGTACAACAGAAAGTTAACAGTTTGTTCTTGGGTTTCATCACTGTGTTTTTCAAATAGGAATTAATACATTATAGACAATTCACAAAAAGTTGCTATAACTTATTCCCTTGCTATTATGCTTGTTAACACTACTAAGCAATGTGTATTTGACATATTTGTGTTCCACTACATCACATTTCTCTCTCCAGCATCTGGTACCTGAGTATTTGTGTTGTGCACTGATCTTTTAACTGTGCATGTGGCTAAACATATAGAGTTGAATGAATTTTAATGGTATTAATAATTTTGTGTGCACACATTGAACTGCGACTGTGTGCCCAGTCAAAATTACTAATACTATTAAAATTTATTCAACCCTTGATATTTAGATGCAAGCCTATTAAAAATCTACCCCTGACAAAGAAAAGCTGTGTCCCAGGTAACATGATGCTTCATATATCCTGGTACTGCTGTTGTCTTCATGTGTTGGCAGAAGTCATCTACACACAATAGATTAAGTCACATATTTCAGAAACCACCTCTGTCTTTCCGAGTGTGCGACCCACTATGCCTGTGTATGGGGAGGCTCCAGGAAAGGCACCTGTGGTGAGGAATGAATATTCTAATGTTTCTGAACCTTTTGGTGAAGGTGAAGGGGGCTTGTTGAAAACATTGCTGTGAGCAGATGGACCCCTGAAACCATCTGCTATCGAAGCAACTAAATGTTCAATGATGCATTACGAAATTATTTAGCTCTCAAAGAGCCTGAAAGTAGTTAGTAATGATGGCATCTGTACTGAGAGCAAACAACCTATTTATATATGATCTATCACTTCATAAACCGTTTGGAGACAATCTTTCCTTAAAGCAGCAGTAGTCTTGTTGACTCCCAGAGTAAAACATTGAGTTGCATGTGATAACTTGTAAAATACCAGCTAGTTCATTTTTCCTTCTTGTAAGGATGCACTCTTTGTTGGAGTGTGTTGAAATGCAAGCCTTGGTTTGGACAGAAGAGATTACGCTGTGGGGTAGAGAATCAGTGCACAGAGAGAAAAAAAATAACAAGAAAGAAAAGAAAAAAAGTGTAACATGTTTATTAGGTCTTAACGAAATGACCACGTTACCTTTGTCTTTCTTGTGAAACATTTTGTCCCCTTTAGTAGTAACAGTAAAGTAAGAGGCATTTAGGAATCAAAGCTTCCAAATATAAATTAATTTTTCAATCTACCTTGATTCTTGTACGTTGTGTAGTTACCATGGGAACTGCTGAAACTTGTTTGTGTGGATTTAGTTGTGTTCTGTGTACGTAGTCAACTGCTTACTAAATATATAAAGATACTATACACCTTATTATAGATGGTTCTGCACCTGAAAACCACTGTGTTTTAATGATTATCTTGAGTTTCACCTATTTCTACAAATGAGCTTTATAGGAGTATTTCAACCAAAGTATTATTATACTGGTTACTTTTCTAATCCTCATAGTCAAACCAAAGTTATTTCTCTTTGTTAATTTTCTCACAGAATTACTAAACAATATTACTAAACAATCTCTACTAAATTACTAAACAATCTCTAATATGAAAGCTCTTTCAACCTTGCAAGAAATCTGCATTTCAGTAAAAAGGTTTTTATGTAAATAGGAGGAAATGCAACACCAATCCTCAAGCAGAGATTCCCAATAGTGTCAATGGTGACTCTTCTTCTGGTCTTGCATCTTTGTTGAGACTGTTCAGGTTATTTTAGTTCTTCATGTGGAAGCAACAGTTCTAGTGCTGAAATTACAGAAGATTTTGCCCAAAGAGACACATGAGTTTAATGTGCAAACCAGAACTAAACAGACCTGGTAGGGCCTACCTTGAACACAGGTCACTTCACAGGCATGGACTGCCCCATTCTTGAAGACTTCACTGAGGCAAAATTCAGCCTCCTGCAGCAGAAAGACACATTTCTAATTTCTGTGCTTTGAGGCATAGTCACTAGATGCTACTGACCATCTTGAGCTGTGTCAAGCTTTCTTACCCTATTCACACACTTGCTGACCTTGGTCCTTCACCAGTGTCCTGGTTTGAGCTTCCAGGGCTAAAATCCACTGGACAGAGTGGAGGTTATTCCCCTCTTCCTCACCCTCTCCCTGGTAGGGAAAAGATAGGCAGAGGAAGGTGAAAGGAATAACAAACAACTTTTCACTGAATTGGATGTTAAAAAGTAATTTTAACAAGAACAAAAACCGAACAAAACAAAAAAACCCAAACCAGCCAACCAACCAACAACAACAACAACAACAACAAACCACAAACAAACAAACAAACAAAAAACCCAACAAAAATCGACAAGGGTATTAAGGCAAAAGAGATAAGACAAAGATACTGAGGATAGGAATAGATACAGAAATATATACAAAACCCAGATCACCAATGGAGTAAGCCCAGACATGTGTCAAAACAGCTCCCAAACAGCAAGAAGCTCCTCACCGCACAGCAAAAGGTGAAAACAAGAGAAGAGGGCTCCCCTGAAGCTCCTACCACTTAAATAGAGGGTAAGCAGGAAAGGGAAGTGAATACCATGATCCAGTGCCTTCCCCTGCGTGGGATTTTCCCACCAGGATCGAGTTTCCAGCTTAGGGTCCAGCCATTAACCCATCACAGTATCACAGTATCACAGTATAGCAAGGTTGGAAGAGACCTCAAAGATCATCAAGTCCAACCCATTACCACAGACCTCAAGACTAGACCATGGCACCAAGTGCCACGTCCAAACGTGCCTTGAACACCTCCAGGGACGGTGATTCCACCACCTCCCTGGGCAGCCCATTCCAGTGGGGAATGACTCTCTCAGTGAAGAACTTTCTCCTCACCTCCAGCCTAAACTTCCCCTGGCACAGCTTGAGACTGTGTCCTCTTGTTCTGGTGCTGGTTGCCTGAGAGAAGAAAGCAACCTCCTGCTGGCCACAACCACCCTTCAGGTAGTTGTAGACAGCAATAAGGTCTCCCCTGAGCCTCCTCTTCTCCAGGCTAAACAATCCCAGCTCCCTCAGCCTCTCCTCATAGGGCTTGTGCTCGAGGCCTCTCACCAGCCTCGTTGCCCTTCTCTGGACACGCTCAAGCACCTCAATGTCCTTCTTAAATTGAGGGGCCCAGAACTGGACACAGTACTCAAGGTGTGGCCTAACCAGTGCAGAGTACAGGGGGAGAATGACCTCCCTGCTCCTGCTGGCCACACTATTCCTGATGCAGACCAGGATGCCATTGGCCTTCTTGGCCACTTGGGCACACTGCTGGCTCATGTTCAGGCGAGTGTCAATCAGTACCCCCAGATCCTTTTCTGTTTGGCTGCTCTCCAGCCACTCCGACCCCAGCCTGTAGCTCTGCATGGGGTTGTTGTGGCCAAAGTGCAGCACCCGGCACTTGGATTTGTTGAAAGCCATTCCGTTGGACTCTGCCCATCTGTCCAGGCGCTCGAGGTCCTGCTGCAGAGCCCTTCTGCCCTCCAACCCACCAACATCTGCCCCCAGCTTGGTGTCATCTGCAAACTTGCTGATGACTGTCTCAATGTCCTCATCCAGATCATCAATGAAGATGTTAAAGAGGATGGGGCCCAGTACTGATCCCTGGGGGACACCGCTAGTGACAGGCCTCCAGCTGGATGTGGCATAACCTACAATACCCAGAAACTTCTTCATCCTCTTACTTCAGAGTAGCTCCTAGCTGCAACTACCACCTCCCTTTAGCTCCTAGCTGCAACTACCACCTCCCTTTGGCTGCTTGCCAGCCTTACCATGGCATGGTTTAAACTGCAGGTTTGATGTCTAACAAAAATCATGTAAATATAAGCAACCTGAAGTGCTGTTAAAACACGTGGGAGTTCTGTGGGGAGGCTAACCAGCTCCTTATGGCACACAGTCCTTGTAGAGACTGCACAGAGTCTTCATGATTCAGCTCTGCATAAAGCCTTTGCTGTGTGCTTGCACTTCCAGAAATCAGTTTACTCTATGCATATTTTAAAAAAGCAAACCTTGTTCAGCACAATTTCAGCCTGCAATCTCAGGGTGGAACAAACACATCAGTCTCAACTATTTTGTTGAAGCACAGCAATTTGGACCACTTCAAACTTAATGTGAATTTATTTTTATATGTTTCATATGTTATATCTTTTTATATGTTTATATCTTTATATGTATCAGCTGAACTTCTGCTTTTTTTAAATTAAAAACATTTAGAAAAGGTGTTATTAAATTTAAAATGTTTAAGGTTGTTATAAACTGAATACAGCAGAATGAAAATTCATTCCTTACAGCCTTTGGAAATGTGAGCATGTGAAAAGGAAAGGACAGGACAAAATATATTCCTTAAATTAAAATTTTTTTTTTTTTTTTTTTTTTTTTTTTTTTTTTTTTTTTTTTTTTTTGGTCATAGAACTAAACTCTGAAGGTTTGCAAGACTCTAATTATTTGGTCAAATATTTTCCACACTCTCCTATGCTTCTTTGCAGACTTCAGGTCTACTTGACATGAGGACTGCGGTGTGAGTGGGACTGAAAAAAAAATTGCCCCCCTGGTAGCTACACACACCACAAAAATTACTGGAACAAAAGGCTGGCACGTCTGGCTGACATGCTGTATCCCTTTCCTCTCTACCACCTGTCAATCAATCACCAGTCAATCACAGAAAGCCACAATCAACCACTTAATGACAGCCAGATGGCATCTACTTCTCATGAACTGTACTCCTGAAGTCATAGTTGGTCCCCATAACTAGGAGCGTTTCCTATCCAGGGCAATAATGAGGTGTTTTTTGTATTCAGACGAAGCCATAATGCCTCACACCTCTGACAGGACGCCCCTGTGAACAGAATACATGCTCTGCCAGAAGGGTTGTTTTGCTCTAGCGAAAGAATCAATGCGGCTTTAGCAATGCTGAGGCTTCCCCCGCCATGGCTGCGCGTGTCCTGCGAACTTTGATCGGGGAGAGGTTTGCTGGCTTGTGAATAAGAACTGCAAATAACATGGAAATTTCAGTAGGCATTCATTCTGCCTGCCTTATTTCTCTACAGTCCTGACACAGGGAAGCAATCCATATGGAGACCAATGTGATCTTCTTCGCATCGGTTTACCAATGATTTCAACCTTGACCCAAAGGGAACGCTTTTTCTGGAAGTGACAGGTAATTTAGCTTTCTTACTTAGTTCGGGGGCTCTCTTGTGGTGAATTATGTATAGTGCCTCTGTGATATGGACCTTTGTCCATGAAAGACCCAGCCTAGGCTGTTAAACTTCTTTTAACAGCATTTTACCAAAAAAAACCCCACCAAGCAGCTGTGAGGGTTCTTTGCAACAACAACAAAAAAAATCTGCCTTGGGACGAAATGGCAAAGTTTTATTTTGAAGTGGCCAAGTTCAGGCCTGTCAAGAATGAAGCTGGATTCAGGTGTTGCTTATGAGGCTTTCCACTGAACTGAGCAGAGGCCAGTGGTTTTTTTTCTGTGGCCTGATGGCCAGCCTGTCACTGTAGCACAATGGGTACATTTCAGGGACTTAGCTGAAATTGCAACTTTCCCTCCAAAGAAAAAAATGTTTTATTATCACCATACACTCTCTGAGCAATACTGTTTGTTTTCCTAGACACTTTTAATCCAGTACAGCAGAAGAGGACTTGTTTATGCTCATATTGTTTGAAACATGGCTCTGGTGTGGGAATTTTAGCCAGGGATGGCCACTATTGGCTAGCTCTTCAACAACCCACAGCACTTCTCTTCTTCGTTAAAAGCTGCTTGGCATTGGTTCTGTACAGCTGAGGAAGCTGAGTTGGTTTCTCAGGGAGTTTTGGATTGAATTGGATGACTTGTAAGCAGTGCATCACCACACCTCATTTCATGGGACCTTTAGAAGCATAAAAGCTCTTCACTCACAAGCTAAGTAACTATGTCTGCTGCTTAGCAACACAAAATTAGTTTATTCAGAGTTCTTCCTGGCAATTCCAGCTCAGGCACATCCCTTCAACACATTCTCCACCTACTTCAGAATATCTCCCAGCTTTATCAAACAGCAAGGCACAGGACCTTCACTGGGAGATTCCTCCCTTTACTGCTTCTGTGCTTATGTTTGTTGCCATACCAAAGACACATCGGTGTTAAGTGCATATATTTTTTCTTGGCAATTTCAGAAGCTTCTCCCTCAAGAAATCTGAGAGGTGGATATCTTGCAACTCAAGGACAGACAGATTTTATCCATTAAAGATGGGATGTAAATGGAGGCAACCTTCAACAACATCCCCCCCTCCCCACATATACATACATTTTCAGTCCTGTTTCTGGAGTGCAGACAGAGAATCTCATTAGGAATCTAATATAATAAGGGCATGTAGATACTGGGGTTGGGGGATGGAAATCAGATTAGCTTCATTACTTTATTCTGCACCTCGCAGCGCTTCTGCCAGTGGACAATTGCATTAGATCAGAGAGGAGATCAAAAGGCAAAAACTCCCCAGAAATACTGCTGCTCATTGTCTGAGACAGGAATGGGAAAAGTGCACTGTTGGAGGACACAGACCCATGGTAGATATCAGACACTTTTGGGAAGGGCCAAAACTGTTTTCTTTAACCATGCATGACACTTTCTCCTGGTCATCTTATGGTGATGGTAAGGCCGGTCTAGAATCCAATACATAAACATGGAAACCAAGCAACTTGTCCAAGCATCTGCAGGTAGGCAACCAAAGAACCAACTTGCAGAGCCCTGCAGCCTCAGTCACCATTAACTCTTCCACAGGTGATTTTCCCAGACAAATTTCCATTTTGGACATGGGAGCAACAGCTCAGCTCAGTGCTTCGTTTCAGCAATGATAAACCTGAGAAAGGAACACAAGGGAGTGTATGCCACTTGCCATATAAAACATTGAGAGCCTAGAGCAGTGTAGGACTCTCCTGGCAGCCTCCTGTACCAGTTCTGAGGGAGTACAATGATGACAGATGCAGCTTAGCCAGCTACCCAAAGTTACTTCAACCTAGGTAGTGAAGATCTGAAATACCGTTTTCAGTCATGATAAGGGAGCCCTGGATTGCACCTTATCCCATATCACACCTTGCCTGGCAGCAGTGAGAAGTGAGCTGGGTAGGACTTTTTGGCACAAGAACTGCCATGTCTTCAGTGAAATGCTTTAACATGAACCTGAGTTTCCCTGGAGAGACCAGTCACTGCAGGTTGTTGCTGTTATCAGCAGAGAATAGGGGAAATGGTTTCCAACACCACCTACTTCACATTTTTAACTGTCTTTTAAAGAGGCAAACTCCAGACATCTGAATCTTTATCAGGCAGCAAATGAGAAAGACTGACTCAGACCAAGAGTAAAACGTTCCTGGAGCTTAGGCAGGCCAGGTAAGACATGCTGCTTGTATCCAAGAGATTTGTCAAATCATAGAATGTTAAGGTTGGAAGAAACCTCAAAGATCATTTAATTCCAACTCCCTGCCATAGGCAGGGACACCTCCCACTAGTACAGGTCACTCAAGGCCTCATTCAACCTGACCTTGAACACCTCCAGGGAGGGAGCAGCCACCACCTCCCTGGGCAGCCTGACCCAGTGTCTCACCACCCTCACTGCAAACAACTTCCTCCTAACATCCAGTTTCAATCTCCCCTCTGCCAGTTTAAACCCATTGCCCCTTGTGCTGTCATTACAAGACCTTGTCAATAGTCCTTCCCCAGCCTTTCTGTAAGCCCCCTTGAGATACTAACATTACACTGATTTCTTATGCACAATTGGTGCTGTTTTTCTTCCATTGCCATTTCCTTCTTCACTATTCCTTACGGAAGCCCTGCAATTAAAGTAAGAAAAAGAAATGCTGCATGCTAACCGCTACTGCTACAACAGACAGGTTGCTGTTTAGGTATCACAGAGGGGAAAATAAAAGGGAAAAAAATCAGACATAGGTGATTGAATCAGCAGTGTCAGGTGGAATATATAGTTTACATTAGAAATTAGGCATTATTTATGAAAACAGCAAGCATGCAAGTAGAAGCACTCTTAGCCATGTAAATAGTCACAGGATCAGCTTACTGGAATTGTCATATAGTTTGTGAAAGCATTACAGGAGTCCTAAAGTCTATCATTATTGCTCCAATATTTAATAAAATGTCACATTTAGGGGGATTTGACCTACAAAAATCGGTTTGTTGGTTTTTTTTTTTTTTTGTACTCCAAGAAGTAATTTGTGGCCTAACATTATTCATTTTGCAACCAAGAGGATCAAAATCTAAATTTATAAAAAACCAAAAGTGCTGTTTACATGAATAAGTAGATCATGTTCTTTATCATTTATGCTTACCAAGATAGTAAATGTCTCCAAAATAGAAAAGAAATATAATACTTCATAGGCTCATATGCATTGCAAAGGTACTGAACAATTTAGTAGCATGAGTGAGCTTATACTATGGTATCCAAAGGTCCTTTTGCCTGATGTTCTACGCTATTTGGTATGATTTAACCTGTTCCAGAAAATCTACCCTAATTTCAGAACAAGTGTGCTGACTTAGAAGCTATACACATTCAGCAAGTACCCTGAAAGGTCATCTATTTGCCCCGGTCCTTATTTTTGTCAAGTTTCTCTTTTATTGAGAAAGTGGAGTTCAGCTACTGTTGTAAAGTACTGCTTTTAAAGGTAAATCATTGAAGATTTTATCACTGTGGGTGAAACAAACAGCTCCTACCCAAGGAACACGTTTGTGGATGACAGGGAAACAGAAGGTATCAGAAAAATGCAGCAAGGAAAAAAAAAACCCAAAACACCTGAGCACACAGGGGTAGAAAGAGACTGAACAAAGACAAGAAGCTTGAGGCAATCAATAATACAAATACACCAATAACAATGACAGTAATAGGAAGGGGTTTTTTTTTAAGCTGCTTCTTTGCAAGTGCATACAGAAAAATCCATATTGTGAATTTTACTGACAGGGGTGTCCTTTTATATATTCTTCCATATTTTTAAAAGTCTAGTGAAAAGAGTGCTCTAGGGTTTCCAGAGATATCAGTACTTACATACTTTAACCTTTCCTTAACAACACCAACCCAGCTGAGAATATTTCCCCTGAATTCTCATGTCCACTTCTCTTCTTATTTGCAGGAGCACATTGCAAATACTTCCACTTGCCTGGGTGTTAACTTCTGAACTGCCAGAAAGGGCTTGAAGGCAAAATGTACTGACAAAGAGAATCCCTTTCTTAAAAGCTCAAGTCATTGGGCACCTTTAATTAAAAATTGTATTGATTTTTTTTTCCATTGCTTTTAATGACAGGCACTAGTCTGTGACTTACATTGTTAACCATTGACAGTTTAAGTAGTGAAACAAAGGGCACTTATACAGCACTTAGTGCAAAATTATGACTGATTAAAAAGTCGTTTGTCATGGTAACTGCATCTGCTTAGACTCTGCAAAATTTGAAGTGCGCTGTTGCACACAGTGTGGAGGAAGGTGTGGTACATGTGAGTCTTCATAGCTATGTCCCTCAACAATTTAAACACACTGTTAACATGCCATGAGAATCACATTTTTAAAGCAGCTGCTACTTATATTTGCTTGAAGAACTTTGAGCTCTGCTAAAGCTTCAGTGTTTGACCGCCAAGGGGAATGTGGTAGAAACATAGGTACCTGTGTTCAAGCCTTTTACATATACATCTCAGAAAGAAAGAATCCAGCATGCTTATTTAACTGAGATTTACAAGAATTAACTCACAATTTTAGTACTTCTCTGTTCCTTTCAAAGGCAGAGTCATGCCTCCAGATGTGTCAAGAATGCTTAGCACACCAAAGTGCAGATAGTCAGTTTAGCTAAATCACTGTTGCTCAATTGCTGTCAATAGACGTTAGTAGCATCCAAAGATTGGTCCAATGCAGATACAGGCAGAATATATATATATATTAAAAAATGCCTGTATTAATTAGAAACACCAAAACTAGTAACAGTTATATTGTAATTCACATACAAGTATCTACAGAAAGTGCACTATTCACTGTGTAGGGGAAAGCTGGAAGTGATCTGAGAAACCCGAAGGACACTGTGCATAGAAATGACAAGAGGGCAGAATTTGGATAATGCCCTCAGGCAAGCACAAAATTCTGGGGCAAACAAGCAGTCTGGAGTCTTACTCTTCTACATGAATACACAGAGGCTTTTATATTTGTTAATTCCTTTAAAAGAACTTCCAATTATGTATTCTAAACCATTTCCTTTGCATTGCATGTTGGAAGCTCAAATAATTTCCTGGAGGCATCTGCCCAACGTAAGCTGAACCTAAAAACGATTTCTGGAGGTGGTTGGTGTATTTTGGACTAATTTCTCTCCCTTTGTGTGAAAATAACTGGGAAACACTTTTCCAGAAAGATCCATTGCCATGAACACATCTGGGATTTTGTGTCCCTGTCCTCTGACTACTGTTTCTATGCTGTCATTTTCAATGGACTTTAGATTAAGCTTCAGAAAAGTATTTTGCCCACAAATATATGTACTTGTATATATTTCATAAATTTGTGCTAAGGTTACTCTTGCTATGGTAAAAGTGTTCTCTCACTTCTATTTTCTTATTCTTTTTCTCTAGGTTTCACTTTTCTCTCTCCTTAGAGGACCATTGCACCACTGGACACTTTCTCAACCTTCCTTTGACCTCAACCTCTCCAGCTGTGGTTTTGAGGAAGGAAAGATAGTCTTGTAGCTCAAGAATTTGAAAAAAAAGACAGTAAGAGAACCCTATTAGCCATAAAATACAATTATTCTTCTGCTGATAGTGAGATAGCAGAGTATATACAGTCAGTGTAACCTCTGATAAGACAATATTAGTCCTTTAAAGTACCATTGAAATGAATCTGAGCCACCTAAGAATACTTGTACTAAATCAGCATTTTATGCCCTGCTAACAATGAGGTTTTGATTTCTAGTCAATCACTCTAGAGTTACTTTTATTCTACAGACTTTTCATTCAGAATTCACATTCATTAACATGGAGCTACACAGGCCAAGAAGGAAATGTTTTGTCATCGTACTCAAGGACCTTTGTTAGCATTATTTCTAAAAATACTGCATTTTCACTTCCTCACAGAGGTTACAGCAATTAATTAATTCAACAAAGTGCCTTATAGCAGTAGGAGTAGAGTCACAGAATCATAGAATTGTCAGGGATGGAAGGTACCTCAAGGATCATTTGGTTCCAACCCCTCTGCCATGGGCAGGGACACTTTCCACTAGAACAGGGTGCCCAGAACCCCATCCACCCTGGCCTTAAAAACTTCCAGGGATGAGGCCTCCACCACCTCTCTGGGCAACCTGTTCCAGTGTTGCACCATCCTCACAGTGAAGAACTTCTTCCTAAGATCCAATCTGAATCTACCCACTCCGAGTTTTGTTCCATTCCCCCTTGCCCTATCACTACCTGACACCCTAAAAACTCCCTCACCTGCTTTCTTGTAGACCTCCATCAGATACTGGAAGGCCACAGTAAGGTTTCCTCAGAACCATCTCCTCTCCAGACTGAACAGCCCCAACTCTCTCAGTCTGTCTCCATAGAAGAGAGCTCCAGCTCTCTGATCATGGCCCTTCTTTGGGCACACTCCAGCATGTCCATATGCATTTTGTAATAGTGGCTCTAGAACTGGATGCAGCACTCCAGGTGGGGTCTTACCATGACAGAGTAGAGGAGGAGAGTCACCTCCCTCAACCTGCTGACCACACTTCTCCTGATGCAGCCCAGGCTCTGGTTGGCTTTCTGGGCTGCAAGACCACACTGTTGGCTTAGGTTGAGCTTCTTGTCCACCAGTACNGCCTGTATTAATTAGAAACACCAAAACTAGTAACAGTTATATTGTAATTCACATACAAGTATCTACAGAAAGTGCACTATTCACTGTGTAGGGGAAAGCTGGAAGTGATCTGAGAAACCCGAAGGACACTGTGCATAGAAATGACAAGAGGGCAGAATTTGGATAATGCCCTCAGGCAAGCACAAAATTCTGGGGCAAACAAGCAGTCTGGAGTCTTACTCTTCTACATGAATACACAGAGGCTTTTATATTTGTTAATTCCTTTAAAAGAACTTCCAATTATGTATTCTAAACCATTTCCTTTGCATTGCATGTTGGAAGCTCAAATAATTTCCTGGAGGCATCTGCCCAACGTAAGCTGAACCTAAAAACGATTTCTGGAGGTGGTTGGTGTATTTTGGACTAATTTCTCTCCCTTTGTGTGAAAATAACTGGGAAACACTTTTCCAGAAAGATCCATTGCCATGAACACATCTGGGATTTTGTGTCCCTGTCCTCTGACTACTGTTTCTATGCTGTCATTTTCAATGGACTTTAGATTAAGCTTCAGAAAAGTATTTTGCCCACAAATATATGTACTTGTATATATTTCATAAATTTGTGCTAAGGTTACTCTTGCTATGGTAAAAGTGTTCTCTCACTTCTATTTTCTTATTCTTTTTCTCTAGGTTTCACTTTTCTCTCTCCTTAGAGGACCATTGCACCACTGGACACTTTCTCAACCTTCCTTTGACCTCAACCTCTCCAGCTGTGGTTTTGAGGAAGGAAAGATAGTCTTGTAGCTCAAGAATTTGAAAAAAAAGACAGTAAGAGAACCCTATTAGCCATAAAATACAATTATTCTTCTGCTGATAGTGAGATAGCAGAGTATATACAGTCAGTGTAACCTCTGATAAGACAATATTAGTCCTTTAAAGTACCATTGAAATGAATCTGAGCCACCTAAGAATACTTGTACTAAATCAGCATTTTATGCCCTGCTAACAATGAGGTTTTGATTTCTAGTCAATCACTCTAGAGTTACTTTTATTCTACAGACTTTTCATTCAGAATTCACATTCATTAACATGGAGCTACACAGGCCAAGAAGGAAATGTTTTGTCATCGTACTCAAGGACCTTTGTTAGCATTATTTCTAAAAATACTGCATTTTCACTTCCTCACAGAGGTTACAGCAATTAATTAATTCAACAAAGTGCCTTATAGCAGTAGGAGTAGAGTCACAGAATCATAGAATTGTCAGGGATGGAAGGTACCTCAAGGATCATTTGGTTCCAACCCCTCTGCCATGGGCAGGGACACTTTCCACTAGAACAGGGTGCCCAGAACCCCATCCACCCTGGCCTTAAAAACTTCCAGGGATGAGGCCTCCACCACCTCTCTGGGCAACCTGTTCCAGTGTTGCACCATCCTCACAGTGAAGAACTTCTTCCTAAGATCCAATCTGAATCTACCCACTCCGAGTTTTGTTCCATTCCCCCTTGCCCTATCACTACCTGACACCCTAAAAACTCCCTCACCTGCTTTCTTGTAGACCTCCATCAGATACTGGAAGGCCACAGTAAGGTTTCCTCAGAACCATCTCCTCTCCAGACTGAACAGCCCCAACTCTCTCAGTCTGTCTCCATAGAAGAGAGCTCCAGCTCTCTGATCATGGCCCTTCTTTGGGCACACTCCAGCATGTCCATATGCATTTTGTAATAGTGGCTCTAGAACTGGATGCAGCACTCCAGGTGGGGTCTTACCATGACAGAGTAGAGGAGGAGAGTCACCTCCCTCAACCTGCTGACCACACTTCTCCTGATGCAGCCCAGGCTCTGGTTGGCTTTCTGGGCTGCAAGACCACACTGTTGGCTTAGGTTGAGCTTCTTGTCCACCAGTACCTCCAAGTCCCTTTACTCAGGGCTGCTCTCAAGCCACTCACTGCTCAGCCTATATCCAGATGCAGGACTTTGCCTTTGTTCTTGTTGACCTTCATGAGGTTGGCTTGTGCCTACCTCTCCAGCCTGTCCAGGTCCCTCTGGTTGGGTCCCTTCCCTCCAGCATGTCAGCCACACCACACAGCTTGGTGTCGTAGGCGAACTTGCTGAGAGTGCCTCAGTGCCACTGTCTATGTCGCCAGCAAAGATCTTGTAAAGGGTAACCCTCCTGGGGGGTCGGGGAGTGGTCTGAACTGGACCCCAGGTCCTCCTGACTCCTCCCAGAGGATGGATGTGAGGCTGATCCCAAGTGCAGTGGTTAGCCCACTCCCATTCCCTGTCTGGACCCCCTATATAAACAGAGAGCCTGTTCCTCTGGCTCTCTTGGCTTGCCTGTATGACAGCACCACCTTGTTTCTGCTGCTCCTGTCTTACCACTGGGCATTTTCTACCACATGGTGGACATCCATTCCAGAATCTACCTCCATCCATTGTCATCAATCTGTTTGTATATATATTTTATTGTATCTTGTTTTTTTTCCCCTTCCCTATATCTCTTTGTAACTCCCTTACCTTAAATGCATTTTATTTATTGTTAAAGTTTTTCTTTTAACTTCCAAATTGAAGCAAGACTGTTCCTTGGGTGTTTTACCCCTTCTCTCTTTACATCTAATTCCTTTCTTTCCAAAGGGGGAGGGAGAGGGGAAGGCATCCTATTATTATTGTATTAGTTTCTGTTAGCTATATTTTGAGTCCCCTGAGAAGCTTAAACTTGAACCAATACAGATGTTAAACAAGACTGGTCCCAGTACTGGTCCTTGAGATACTCCACTTGTCACTGGCCTCCACTTGGACATGGACCCATAGACAGCCATTCTTTGAGTGCAGCCATCAAGCCAGTTCTTTATCCACTAAGTTGTCCATTCATTGAACCCATTTATTACCAGTTTGGAGACCAGGATGTAATGTGGGACACTGTCAAAAGCTTTGCTCAGGTCCAGGTAAATGATGTTAATAACTCTGAATCCATATGAAGAGTGGAGATGAAAAGTCCAGATAGCCAGTGGACATCACATTCATTTGTAAGCAGAAAAGGCATGGTCAGGCCCAGCAATATTTTTTCCCATTCTTGCATCTGGAAATATACTGTTACCATTTTTTTCCCCCCCAAATCTGATTCCTGAGGATATTTTTATTTGGCTCCAGTAATCCTACAATTTACCTGCTAAAGTCTCTGCAGATTATATAGGAACTGAAGTTTTGCCAAAGTTCATAGCTCTCTTAAAAGTTGGTGAATTCCCATTCCTTACAAAAAGACAAACATCAAAAATTCCAGTTTAGGCACAGCTTCTCAGTGCCATGCTTTTTAACAATTTCCAAGATACAGATTATCCCCACCCCCAATTAATAGTAGTTGAAACAGCTGAATTATTTTGGGTGAAGCTTTTTCTGAGCTGCTGACATACATCACAAATGGCAAATTTTAGTCGTTTGTAACCAAGTCGACCGTTACCATTTAATGCATAACAACTGTAATATTTGAAGGAGTTATAAATTACAAAACACTGAGTTTTGGAAGGATTAGCAGCTGTACCATCAGGCAGTCATAGCTGATTCCCCTGCAATCTGCCAGAGACTGTTGCTTGGAAGTTTTCTAAAAATTTTGGCCTGGAATATAACTTAATGGTAACTGACTTATGTGGCATTAAAATCCATGAGATACGGAACACGGCAAACGAATCCTTTGTAAGTGAACTGTAATTATGTATATTTTGTATGTGGTGAAGGAACTAACCATGTAAATGATGACAGCTAATTATATACAGCTCTCCTGGGCATTAGTATCACTCTCCCTGACAGCATACTCCTCTTTAAGGCTTTTCCTTCTTTGTATATAGGTTACTATTTCTGCACATTCCTTAAGGGAATGACGTTGTTACCTTTGCACTGCTTAAATGAAAACTAAATGTTTTTATCACAGAAATCCTTAGTGTAATCTAACTAATGTCTCCCTTATTGTGCTAATAAGTCAAATCCGGCTCTTCTTCTTACTGGTGTCAAGCCAAACTAATTCCACTCATTTCAATGAACTTGCTATGGATTTACACATGCAAAGCTGTCAGCAGATATTTGGCTGCTGGTTTCGCTCCACTGGGAGAGCTGCAGATTACAGCCTGCAGAAGGAACAGCGAATAGTACTGGGTCAGATCAGGGCCTGTCATGGAGGGGGCTGGGGGAATGCCACATGGGAGGAATTTTGGGGGAAACAAACCCCTTAAAGTCCTCCCTGGAAGAACTCCTTTCAACTTCTTCCACTTTGAAGGAGAGGGGAAGTGTGTGTGTATAGAAGTGGGAAGGAAGGCAATGTAGGGATGAAGATGCCTCTACAACAACACAACACGCAAGAGGTTCTTATGAAATTTATTATGTTTCAGACTATCTTTGAAAGTTTTTCCAGAGACATTGTTATGGGTGCTATAGCCATTTTGACATCCCTGTGACTTTGGAGTGCTCTTATTTTCCAAAGCTGCTCTGACTTTTTGACAGCCTGCTTTCTCTAAATTTGTTTTTGAAGGTATACACAAGAGTCTATTCTGTCAAAGATTACACAAGCATAAAGACATTACATGATGCAGTATTTGTGTGTAGATCTGCCATGAGTTTCAAAGATAAAGGTAAGATTATTCCCACTGTCTCCTCTCTGTCCTCATGCTCTTGAGTGCTTGGAACTGAACGAAGAGAAGTTAGATGGGGATGTGGCTCACCTGTATTACTTGTCAAAAATTGCTCATGGGAGCAGTACTCCTATGCTGATCCTGGTAGACAGCTACCTTTCATTGTTACTTTTGTGATCCACAATGAAAAAGATCTACACTGAAACATTCACTAAACAGTCCTAACTGGAAATACACTGGGAATGTAGTGTATGGTTCAGTCCTTTACATGATACTGAATCTTACATGTTGCAGTAACTATCACATATTTAATATGACTTTCACTAGTACTGTGTGAAATAGCAATTGAATGGATACAAATGCATAAAAATACATCTGACTGCTGTCTCCTGGAGGCCATACACCTTCTGTGATCACTTGTCAGAGACGCTGCACCACTAATACCTTTTTCTGTTTCTCAGTGTTTCTCTGATTCCTCTCCTTGAGTCCATATGGAGAACTCAGACACATTGTCATATAATAAAACACATTTTTCTTTTAGCAAATTTCCATGGTAAAACCAAAGCAACGATTTTGTATATCTTCAACCAGAAAACTGCTTCAGTATTTCTCTATGGTAAAGGACTTCATTTTGTCCCCTGTTACCAGAGCCAGAGTGAGCTGCCCAGGCAGCCTGCTTTCTTACACACAAGATCAAATCTTGCCTTGAGTGTGGTTCTGTTCAGAACTGCCTTCTGACCATGTTGCCTTTTAAAAAGGCAACTTTGGTGGTGCAGCTCTTCCATTTACTCTTGTTTCTAGTTTTGATAATTTCAGACTTTGTATGTAAGAAGTAACTAAATCTTTTAAAACACTGAGCCAATTAAGGAATTATTTGCCTCAGAAACTCTTTATTCTTTTCATGCACACACATGTGTTCTTACCCCACACCCATAGCCCCATTTTTCATAGTGGATTATCTCATTAAGCAACCATCAGTCCTGTGAGTCCTAAGATGTTTGCCAAGGTCACACAGGTAGTGTTCAGCCGAGTCAGGAGTAGTTCCCATCTCCCAATTCCCAGCCCTATGCTCTGGCTACAATTTCATTGGAGTGATTTGTACATACATGAACAAACTGTGTATCTTGAAAAATGAACACAACTAATTTTGTTCAATGGTAAGACATTTATTGCATATATCTATAAATCATGATTTACAGACTATAACTTCTCCGTGGTTTATTTCAGCCTACACATGGAGCAGCCTTTACCTCACATGATGAAAGTAGCTTCTTAATTCCAGAAGAAATATTATAACCATGATTTCTCCTCCCTGTTACTATGTAAAGTAGTGGTAAGGATATATATTTTTTTAATTTTTTTTTTTTTTTTTTTTTATAAATAGAGAGATCCAGCAATCTCAGCAGATAAAAATTAGCATTGTTTCTCAGGTACCAACTGATTTACACCAGACTGTGTTGGCTCAGATCTACTCAGAATTTCAATGTGACAGTGTCTCTTGAAAAAAAATAGAAGTTTACTTAAAGATACTAATTAATCCTAGGCTTTGGGGAAGTTAGGAAAAGGTATTTAAAAACTGAATGAAATCTGAGAATGGCAGGAACAGGAATTCTTGTATGTAATAAAATATTAGTGAGAGAGGTGCATACTTCTCACAGTAAATGCTTTGTTTTGTGTATAACAATAGCTGAGATTAATTTTCTTTAATGTTTGCGTCTTAGTTTGTTTCCTGTGAAAGAAGATTTGTTGGCTCTGTGGCATTCATTTCAAACACAGGTGTCTTGGAAGAGCTGCAGGTGTTCAACCTCCTCAGCTTATTCTAGTCCCTATGGGCATGGGGGGAGGGAGGGGAACTTGCCTCACCAGAAAAATATATTCTACATGACCTTGAAAATAGCATCCAAAGCTCTGAAGCATGTGATTACGGCTTGGCACGTGAGTAGTACTTGGCCAATATATGACCTAAATGTGGTTTTCAAGTATAGATACTGGGCTTTTCCTTTTGTATTTGTGTTTATTTGTAATGTTATTTGCTTTGATTATGGTAAAAAAGAGATTTGCACATGTATCAGTATTCCCTTATATCTCACTCTCTAACCATGGAAGATATCCTACATCAGCTCATCCCTTGAATATCACAGAATAATTTAACACACATATTGAAGAAACCTGGAAACTTGGCCTCTATTTTATTACCATTGTCACATCCTTGTTTTGTCTTGAGGGTCCTGCACAGGCAAAAATGGAAGCTGAAAAAGCTCCCTTCCTCTTCTCCACTCATCAAAGCCCTTTGGCCAGGTAGAAACAGAACAGACAGTGCAGCTGCCAAAGCACTGAATTAGGATGATTTCTGGGCTGAGAAGGAAGCTAACCCATGAAATTGTGACAAAATTCAGGTGATGCAACAGAAGACAAAATCCATCTGATTTTTCTTCCAATGTCTCTCTTGTACACTTTTCCATCAGGCACCAGGTCTTCCTCTGAGCACCGCGTGTCTCAGAAGGAGAGGGAGGTGCTGGGAGCAGGTGAGAAGCAGGGTGACGGAGAGCTGGGTGACGGAGAGCTGGGTGACGGAGAGCTGGGTGACGGAGAGCTGGGCAGCTCGCGGGACGCATACACCCCCGAGAGTACTGCCCGTTTGGGGCAGAAAGAGGAAGATTCCTTTCAGAGCGTTACTAATGACCTGCAGAGGAGCTGCACAGCAGTCATTTCACAGCTACGATGGCAGGTCACTGCGACAGATGTTCCCAACATATGTGGAGAATTAATTACCCACTAGTAAACAAAATCTGTGATGCGGAGAGTCATTTTGTCCAAATTTCTTTCGATTTTGCTGTTATTAGGAGCTTAATTTTTCTTGATCAGCCAGGCTCTCTTGAATTAAAGTGTTCCTTAATAGGCTGTACCCAACATTTTCTGAAGTGAAGTGCAGAGGGAAAGTGGCAAGGAGAGGGTCAGGGGAGATGAGTTTAGCTGGAGCAGTTGATTCTGAAGCTGTACTACAGTGAGTGATTAGTCAATTATTTGATTAAAAGGTTGGATGCCAGTCATACAGGGCTCTTTTAGGGGGAAAAAAAATCTAATTGTTAACTTGCATTCAACAGCACTTATGCTTAATTTAAGAACATCCAGTAGAATATCTGGACCTTCTGGTGAAAAGATAATATTTGAAGAGAAAGAGCTTTTGCAAAAAGGTTTTATTTTCCTTTTCCATCAATATTCTGAATGTGTTAATGTCTCAGGGCCATATTGTGCCATTGATTTTTAAGCAGAACTCCCCATTTAAATCAATGGCAAAATCTGTTTAAAGGAAAAAAAAAAAAAAATCAATGGCATGATATGGCTCCAGGACATCAGAATGAAATTCTTATATTCATGACCTAGATAACAAATCAGGAGGCCATAAATCCCCTGCTGTTTCTTAAAACTCAGTCAGTGCATCAATACTTGTAAACTAAATAGTGCATGGAAATGCACATCCCCTAACAGAAGTCTATTCAAGATTGAAATTTTTGACTATTTTTTTTGATTGTACTTTCAAAATTCTCTCCAGTGTTCCAATTCTTGAGGTGTTCCTTGGGATTTGAGCTCTTAATCCACAAAAGGTAAGTTGAAATCACTGTCCTGCTGCTTATCCTAAGTGACTTAGTGATTCACCATTCTCCAGAATCAGAAATTTATTTCTTCAGGCCTGTAACATTTTATAGCACTGGTTTCCAAATGGAGATGATGAAAAAGATCTCTCTGACACACTGGAATGGCATCATTTGTAAAATGTTAGGCCCAGAAATAAAATTTGTAGTTTAGCTACCTTTGTTATTATAATTTGAAATATAAATTTCATCTCATTTTCACAGTCAGATACAAAGAAACAAATAAAAATACCAATCAATGCCCCCCCCCCAAAAAAAAAAAAAAAAGGAATAAAAGTAAATTGTGAAATCCCTTCATTCTGGCATTAAGCATTAATACAGTCTTTCAGAGCCATTTATTTCTGAATTTAGAAACCAGAAATGTTTCTGAGAGACATGAATACCCTAAGATGCCTGAATTTCTTAGCCAGGCTGCCAACCTTCAGGTGCAGAAAGAAGCTGAGGTTCCAGGTACCCTTGCACAGCAATGAAGTCAGATTGCCAGAAATTTGCCAGAACAGAATAAATGTTCAAGTGAAATCGAGAGGCACTAACAACATTATCCAGAAAGACTAAAGGATGACTGAAGTTCAATCATGTAGCAGCAGCTCTTGATTCTGCTGTGATTTTCAGTTTCTTTGACCATTCTCCTATATCAACCTTATTTTTCTTTTCTACCTCATTGCTATTTGCAAAGGACTTTGAGAAATTGCAGTAGAATTCCCCATAGAAATCTAAATTGTTCAGTAATTCAGAACAAATAGATCAGGCTATAGTTCGTATCCACGTTGTGCTTATAAACTACCACTTGTAGACTTGCACATTAGGTGTGAATATGCTTGCATTAAAACTTAAACAGACACTAATGCTGTTGAAGAAGTTATTTTCTCAGAGGTTATCTCTACCAGAGTGTTAGATGAAAGTTTGAGACTTGTATTGCCAATAAACTACTCCACACAAATACCTCCATGTACAAGGTGCCACACAGAAAGGTGGGGACTGAAGGTGAAGTGTTGCAGATAAGTCTATAATGCAGTGTCAGTTGAAGCTCTACATTTCTAGGATGGAGAGGAGAGCTCAGTTCAGCAGAGCTCAACGGTGTGCTGGACCACTTAGTTACTACGTTGTCATGAGCTCACAGAATCACAGAATTACAGAATTAACTGGGTTGGAAAAGACCTCTAAGATCATCGAGTCCAACCTAGCACCTAACCCTTCTAATTAACTAAACCATGGCACTAAGTGCCTCATCCAGCCTCCTTTTAAACATCTGCAGGGATGGGGACTCCACCACCTCCCTGTACAGCCCATTCCAATGCCAATCACTCTCTCTGTTAAGAACTTCTTCCTAACATCCAGCCTAAACCTGCTCTGGCACAGTTTGAGACTGTATCCTCTTGTTCTGTCACTGGGTGCCTGGCAGAAAAGACCAACCCCTGCCTGACTGCAACCTCCCTTCAGATGGTTGTAGAGGGCAATGAGGTCTCCCCTGATCCTCCTCTTCTCTAGGTTGAACACCTCCAGCTCCCTCAGCTGGTCCTCACAGGGCTGTGCTCCAGCCCCTTCACCAGCCTTGGTGCCTTTCTCTGGACACGTTCAAGCATCTCAACATCTTTCTTATATTGAGGAGCCCAGAACTGGGCACAGCACTCAAAGTGTGACCTAACCAGTGCTGAGCACAGGGGCAGAAGGACTTCCCTGGTCCTGCTGGCCACACTGTTCCTGATATAGACCAGGATGCCATTGGCCTTCTTTGCTGCCTGGGCACACTGTTGGCTCATCACTGTCAACCAGTAACCCCAGGTCACCAGCATGCTGTATCAGCTACTCCACATAGCTAGTTACCAATGTGTTGCATTAGTACACCTGAAATAGAATAAAGAGACAACTAACAGAGTGAAGGGGCTCATTTAGGGGTCTGAGAGATTAGTGTAGTGGTGAGTTTCTCCTATCTGCAGGCAGGGATTTCAGCTGAGTATTGCTTATGCACAGTTAAATGCATGGTTAAAAATAGCCCAAATGGGTAATACTGCTTGTGTCAGAAATTAATAGCAGAAGATCCATGAGCTCCACTACCTCCCAAGTCTATGTAATCTGTAAATGTAACAGTTTTACTTTAGGTTATCCTAATATTCTGATAGATCTTACATGTACAAAGTACACAAAACATCCATGGAGCATTATCAGTTCAGAATGACCTGGAAGTGGGTTCTGTACATTGCTTCCTCTTCTTTTATCAAAAGTCTTCACATTTCATGCAGAAAATTTGTTCAGTAAGCAGCAGGCACAGAGGTATAAGTCACAGAATTCTCTCTTATGTCAGTGATGAAGAGAGAAAACATCCTGCCTAAAATAGGTCTACTTTTTATTTCATTTCTTACTCTATTTATTGATTTTCTGACTATTTTTTCTACAGAGCTGAGCCATCACAGGGAATGCAGAACTCTGCGAATTAAGGTACATGACATAGAACTGCAGTTGGTATTAGTTTTCTGAGACCAGTACTCACACAGAGGTAAAAGCTGTCCATGCTGCATCTTTTCCTTTCTTCAGTCCTTCTCTGAAGAGCTGAAGTCCATCCACAGACAACTCTGCTTGGAGTAACAGAGAAATCGATTTCCTTTTTGAAAGTGCAGACTTACTGTTTTAAAATAAGAAAGAAACCAGTGGTAAATAAAATTTTGATATGAAAGAATAGTTCTTATAAACAGTAGGTCTAAGCTTGCCATTTGTGTTTACATGAATCCAGGGGACTACTGGAGTGAGGAGGATCTGCTCACCGGACTGTGGGTTATAGGTGTGATCTGCCAATAATTCATTTGATCTTGTCACCCTAAGAGAATTTTCAATGTACTTTGCATTCTTTCACATCTGTAGAAAATAAATGTTTTTAAAATACAAAAACTCATTATTAGTTGGACACTTCATATCACAAAGTTAAGAGCTCAGAACTTACCAAATATCAACATTGCCTCTGCTGGCAGAGCCCTATTTACCCCTGAAAACATTTTCTCAGGACAGGGTATTTTTCTCTATGATTTTTGGGTTTTCAGCTTGTCTTCTGCCTTGTTTGGTATACAGTAAAGAAAAGCTCTGTAATCTATAATCAGCTTGTAAACATATGAGTGATATTTAACCTAGAATGACGTTTCTAAAAGAGCGACCATGCAGGTGAAATCTTGTTTCTGTTGATGTTTGTATTTGAAATGGCATAGCTTAACCTAGCCATGATACCTCCCAATAGGTAATTATCAAATAATTCTTAAACCATGGGTTTCAGAATTATTATTTGAGCATAAAAGTCATAATATATTGGAATGAAGTTTGTAGACGATTAATTATCTTTGTCCAGAGTCCCTCTCTGCTGTAGCATTTTATCATGACTCCATTATTCAGAATGTCAGCTAATAATATTATTATGCCTCGCCACATTAATTCCTAATATTTACTTTAGTCTGTGAATACAAGAAGAAATTAAATGCTAGATACAACAGCAAACCATCTGAAATATATCAAACAGAGCAGTGATGACTTACAGACCAAACATATGGATAAATACATAGGTAGCTCTGGATTCTCAGAAATGTCTGTGATAGAAGACTCATAGTTCAAGAGACAGCAGTATGGAATTCATCTGCATTAATTTATTATTCCTACCAACAAATGATTAAACCAATTTTCTGATTAATCAGAACCATTGATCTGATCCACATCAGATCAGAATTTTTATTCAGTCTGCATGGGCTGTAGCGATATGAAGAGCAGGATTGAAAAAATTATTTTATAAGAAATATTTAGCAAATAAAATCTAAATCTCATTCAGAGATAGCATCACTGCAGAGTATCAGTTATTCCATAATTGCATGCTTGAAGGTTTTTTGCTACTCTATATAGAAGCCTTTTACTAGCAACAGAAAAACTTAAAATGATTACTAGTCCCTATCAGTGTGGCTGTTTCTACAATGCTAAGAGCAGACAGACAGTAATCATCCTCACGTGACTGGATCTATGGAAGCAGGAATTGGAGACAACAAAAAAGCTTGAAAGAATCAGGGTAGATTTCAGAGGTGTGCTGTGTGACATCCCATTCAGCACCAATAACTGATCCCATTCAGCACCTGCATCTACAGTGTGGTCATTCACACTGCAAATCCACTTGCAGTTGAGCCTCCTCTTCTATTGCCACCCCAGAAAAGTTCTTTTTATGTACAGCACCATCCCATACTGCAAAGAGCCAAGCTGCTATTAAAATGTATTTCTGCCTATCGCATCCTATTTGTGGTATGATCATAGTGGGATAGTACCTGAAGATGATGAGACCCGAGGTGATATCTGTCACTCCCTGTGCTCTCATTTGTGGGTTTTCAGCCAGGAAAATTTCTCAGCAGCAATGAGATTAAGCAGCAGCAGGGCTGGCACAAGCTGGCTTCGTAAGAAATGGCAAATGAGCCAGTTCAAATTTAAACCACAGAAGGCTACTTACTTCCAGGTCCTGCAAGACTGGCTTAGTGGTTTCGGTGTTTGTGCTGCAAGTAGTCTTTGACAACTACTAGCTAGAGTAATGTCATCAGGCAGAGAAGGAAACCCTATTGTTGTCTGTACTTCTACCTCTGCCATTTCTATTTGTGAAGCAATTGCCAGGCAATGTCTGGCTTGGAGGCACCACTACATTTGTGACAACGTTATCAAGAATCACACTGCATATTTGTCAGGGCAGCAATCAGTAAACCTATGGAATGACATAACCCCAACTGTTCACAGGACTGCCTAACCTAAGGTTATGGGAGCCAAAAACTGAGCCTGTGTTTTGACCTGTGCTTCTTTTGGAGAAGCAGAAAGTGCAGAAAAAGCACTGTCTTCAAGGATTTAGCCATACTCTTGACAGCAGAAGCCATGCAGGGAATAACAGCCTGGTAAGCCATTTTTGACATGGCACTGTCTCCTCTAAAGTATGGTATCATTCAGTTATCCATGTTTTGGGGGTTCTAAGAGGCTGAAATGCCAAGCATATGAGCCAAGTAAGGGATATCTGAGGCTAACCTGTCCACTGGCTACTCTCAGGTGTGCCTCTAACCTTATATGGCACTCAAAGTGACAAACTGTCCTTTAGTATGTCACCTGACTATGATCAAACATTCACAACAGCCTTGTCATATCTCCACTTAATGACTCAAAATCACCAGGTCTGTGTTTTTCATAGACATTCTTGCTTGAATTTTCTCACAGTTGTTAATTATGTAGATAGTAAGTCCATCAGTGGTAGCAAGGAGAGCTGTAATGATCTGTGGATCTAGTATAATAGTCATAATGAGTATCAATGATCCACACTCAGTTTTGCTACCTAGCAGACATAATTTTGTCTCTTTGGAAGAATTTTGACAGTCACTCAGCTGTAAATATGGCCTGGAATATTTGTCTGGAATATGTAAATTGCTGTGCACATCTTTTAAGAGCACAATGAAAGTGATTGAGTGACCAGCTGACTCCTGGCTGACTTGGTTGCTACAATGATGCTTTGAGAGCATTGGGGATCATTGATGAAAGACAAACCTACTGTCTCCAAATAAAGTACTGGAAAGTGGGCTATATGCATTCTGAAATGGTAAGGGAAGTACAATGCTTAGGTGGATGCATTGAGGACTGTTGAAGAATCAAATAAGCTGAGAGTAATACATTTCATGCACCCCTTATACAAGGGAAAATGTATTTCCCTCCACCTGGAAATGTACAAGTGCTGCTACTGCAGCTCTTTCTTCTCTAGTTAAACACTGTATAATTAATCTATGTGAAAACCAGGCAACTCTATCATAAGTGCACTGAAATTAAGTCACTGTTCCTGCAGAAAGGGATAGCATTTAGTAGCATTGTTAATTTCTCTTTATAAGATTGAGCTGTTAAATTGTAATCAAAATGTCAGCTCAAATGGCATTGTTACTGTAAGAAATAATTCTTCCAGAAAATCTTTTAAAATTCCATAAAGACATTACAGGCAGAAGAGAGTCTGTGTTTTCTGTCCAGTACCAGTCTATGTCTTCTGTCCAGTACCACTCTGTGTTTTCTGTCCAGTACCAGTCTATGTCTTCTGTCCAGTACCACTCTGTGTTTTCTGTCCAGTACCAGTCTGTGTTTTCTGTCCAGTACCAGTCTATGTCTTCTGTCCAGTACCAGTCTGTGTTTTCTGTCCAGTACAGGTCTATGTCTTCTGTCCAGTACCAGATGATCCTTTACAGTGCTTGACCAACAAAATTGCCTAATCCAACTTAAGGTGGTAGGAGAAAAGGTTATTCAGAAAAACACTCTGGAAAAAGCAAAAATCTGGAAGCTTTACTCCCAGATTTTGTCTGCAGGTGCCTGTGTCTTAGGGATTTTTCTGCAATGGAAGAAAACATCATAACTTCATACGTAACATACTTGTTTTTTGCTTTCTACTTTCAGTTATTTTAGAGTGTTTTAGCTTAGTCTATATTTTTTTTTTATTGCTGATTAAATTTTTCTTATAAAACAAAACCATAAAAAACTTGAACTGTTAGACTTCAAAGGAGTTAATCAGGATTGTCTGTCTTTTCTGTTCATAATTAAAAAAAAAGAAAACTTCATAACTTCATAAGTAACATACTTGGTTTTTTTTTGCTTTCTACTTTCAGTTATTTTAGAGTGTTTTAACTTAGTCTATTTTATTTTCTCATTGCTGATTAAATTTTTGTTGTAAAACAAAACTGTAAAAAGCTTGAACTGTCAGACTTCAAAGGAGTTAATCAGGATTGTCTGTCTTTTCTCTTCATAATTTAAAAAAAAGAAAACACCCTAACTTCATAAGTAGCATACTTGGTTTTTTGCTTTCTACTTTCAGTTATTTTAGAGTGTTTTACCTTTGTCTATTTTATTTTCTTATTGCTGATAAATTTGTTGCAATAAACCAACACCATAAAAAGCTTGAGCTGTCAGACTTCAAAGGAGCTAATCAGGATTGTCTGTCTTTTCTGTTCATAATTAAAAAAAAAAAATAAAAAATAAAAGTGAAAAACAAAAAAGTCTTGGGTTACCTGAAAGAATGATATAATTTACAGAACAAGTTACCTAATGGTACTACAATTTTCTAATTAGTCGCTGGTTCAAATGATATCAGTATTGGTTTATGCTTCAGGGCATGAACAGCACTGAATTAACTGAATAAACTTATTATAAACTGGTAATTAATGCTAATTATAAAACAGAAAGGAGAAGAGCGATATGATTGGCTAATAGGAGTTGTGAGTGCAGAAATTAATACAACATAATTTCCTGCTTGGTGCATGCTAGCCTTGTAACCAAATTAACCTAAGTCATTTTACAGCATTTGATAGGAAAACTTTATAATTGCAACGAGGCATTATGGCATTAGCTCATGCCTAGTTGAATTGATGGTGATTATCTGCTATTAGTTTATGCTTAAAATATTGGTTGATTATTGCTGATAAATCTAGATGTGGATGAACACAAAACCAAATCATGTTTAGGGTGCAAACATATTTCATAGAATCATAGAATCATAGAATGGTAAGGTTGGAAGAGACCTCTAGGATCACCTAGTTCCAATCCCCTGCCATAGGCAGGGACACCTCCTACTAGCACAGGCCACTCAAGGCCTCATCNCCCTCCCCCCCAATTTTACAAATCTGAACGTTTCAGTTTTGCAATACCAATAGGTTTTCTGAGCTAGACATCAGAGAAGGTAGCACCAGACTGATGGAGGTCATTAAATAAGTACCATGACTCCACCAACCAAAACCTTTCAGCGCAGCGATATTCATGCCAAATCATAGAATCATAGAATCAACCATGTTGGAAGAGACCTCCAAGATTACCCAGTCCAACCTGTCACCTAACTCTTCTAATTAACTAAACCATGGCACTGAAATCCTTTCAGAAAAGTGCCAGAGTGGTAGAAGCCTTTTTTTTTTTTTTTTTTTTTTTTTTTTGTCAGAACAGGAAAGTTACATACAGGTTGAGTTTTAAAATGTGTATTTCAAACCATTCTTACAAAGCTGTGCATTTCAAGTACCAAGAGCAGGTATTTAATGAACTGTAAATGACTTATTTGATTATGCTTTTCAAAAGTATAAAGAGATCATTAACTTACTGCTGACCAGCCACCTGAGGTGAGTAGGAGAGAGTGAGCTTAACTTGCTGGGTCACTGCATAGTTCTCATCACAGTGGGTTTTTTTCTTTACCACTTCATTGCAATATTGCTTTGAGTATGGGTTTGACTTCCACTATAGTGCTTGAGTCATGCATATCCTTCTATAGAACAAGAAGAACAATCCAGTTTGCTTCTGTGAACAATATTCTCTCTTCTGTATTGTTTTCTTGGTCTAGGGATTCTCGGATAGAGCACAAGAACAGTCAGAACATTTTTCTGTACTGAAAGACATAGCTTCTATGTGCCAAAAGCATTTTGTCAATTTGTACCAATTGCAGACAGTGGCTACTGCCAAAAACTAAAGATGAATAAGAAGCCCTCTTTAAAATGGACAAAGCAGTCCACTTCAATATTCTCTGGATCAGTAACAGATGTTTCAAAGCACATCACTTCATTTCAGTGCCTGCTATATGAAACTGTTTCTCTTTTATTTTGAAGCAATGTTTCACCCAGAAACAAATTCTAGCTTCTTTATTTTTTAGGGAAAAAAAAAAAAAAGATTAAAAGAAGAAAGAAGGGAAGGGAAGGGAAGGGAAGGGAAGGGAAGGGAAGGGAAGGGAAGGGAAGGGAAGGGAAGGGAAGGGAAGGGAAGGGAAGGGAAGGGAAGGGGAAAACCCCAGAAATTAAGGAGAAATTGGCAACTTCCTACTAAATTATTATTTTTTAAGGGATTTTTTTCTGCAAGGTACACAACTGATTATTTACATTGTTCTAATTCTCACAGTGAGAGATGCAGAGAACAGCAATACTTTTGCTATACTTCATGTTGCTTCTAACGTGGGTTTATTATCTCCCCTATACTCAGGCAGAGGACAGGTAAAGATATTCAAAATATTTGCTGTTTTCCACTCCTTAGCACCCTGACCTCCAATTCTCAAGGGAGTTACTGAGAAATCTCTATATGAATGTAGACGACTTAACAAAAGCCTCATAAGAAAACTTAAGAAACATTCTGCCTTATTTCCCACACCTGCTGTGGTCTATCTCCTCTGAAAAACAAAGCTGGCATTCTTCCAGAAAAGGTCTCTTTCTTTACGACACCCTGATTCATCCCCAGAGCAGGTTTGCCCACATGCTGAACAAAGAAAAGAATCTGATGAAAAATTTATTGCACTAAATAATTAAATATTAGGGGCCATAAATAAAAGACACTAAAGTTAGATTCTAACTAATCTTATTTCTGCTGTTCTAAGTTTGAGTTCTTTGATTTACCATCTTCATGACACATTTTGGAATGGCTGGATATTGCATTCCTTGGTGGAGTGTACACCAAAGACCTGCTCTTTGTAATAAACTTTGAAGCATCTCTTACATGTAGGACCTACAGATGTGTACATAAATGGACAAAGCTCTGCAATGCTTTCTGTGTTTTACAGCGCATCCAGTTGCGGATGTGCAAATCACACATGAACCATTTAGAGACTGAGAACCTGGTCTCTACTTCACGACTAATTCATCTCCTTGGGGGCTGTCACTGATGCACAGAATTGTGATTTCAAAGATTTTTATTGCAAGTAAATGCATATTGAGGCATTGAGACATCATGGGTTTAAAGACTTGTTGAAATCTGTTGCAGGAGAAAAGACACTTTGGGGTTGAGCAGTGAAAAAAGCAGCACTGAGAATATAGGTCAAGACATTAATATAAATTTGATCACTTCCTTTTTATTCACCAACATTCCTCACAATAAATCAGATCACCTCCTCACCTGCACACCCCCCGCACACTTCACCCTTCCTGTCCTGATTTTGGATCACCGAATGTAAATCTGTGACAAGGGTATCTATATATAATATTAATGGTGCTGAGGAGTGTTGGTGTGAAGCGTGAGTACTTGCCAAGCAAGGAGCGATCAGAGCGGAGCCGTTCATCCTCTGCCGCATGCTCTACATCATCTGCAGGACAAATGTAACATCATTAGGCAAAAAAAGGCAGCCATTCTGCAAGGAAATGGCTAAGTTGGAGGTACCAATCAATCTCACCAAGCGAGGTTCCCTGTGATACTGTCAGAAGCAACAGACAAAACAGATTGCAGTGTAGATCGCAAGGTGGTTAAAAAGAACAGGGAAAAAAGGGGGTGGTGGGGTGGTGGGGGTGTAGGAATAAATCCCCAACAATTCCTTTCTCCACCCCTTTCTCTATTCCTTTCCCCACTTTCTGAAATTAACCCATGTAGCGAGTTGTCACTGATGTGAATCCATTTACCAGGTAGAACAAACTTGCCTGTTTTATGCTTAAAAGCACAGGACCAAACACTGAGATTTAGCTATTAATTTAGTAAGCAGCTGCTGAAGGCAGGGTCTATCAGTATTGCACTGGGCTGTATTAAAGTCAACAGACATGAACTGTGAACTTAAAAGAGTCATTAAGAGGCTACTGAGAAGAAGTTACAATAAATACACAGAAAGCAAGCTCAAGCAGTTCCAGTTATCATCATTATTTAAGCTCAAATTGCAATTAAATAATTTTCTCAGAAGTTTACAAGTCTTATTGACTTTTTACCTTGATAAATGTCTGCTTTCAAGTTACAGTTTTCTCATTTCTAGGGCCCACACTTATTGGAGTCAATGGCAATATTAGCATTGCCTGCAGTGGACAGTGAATGAGACTAACCACGAGACCAAAGCAAGGCAACAGTAGCCTTTTTCTATGATACCCATTCAACACACTTTGTTGAGGGATGGGAATTAAATGCAACTGCAGAGATTGCATAATAAAATGTTCCCCCAGATCTTCTGTATTACCTACAAAATTCTTTATTAGTAAAGAACCAGGGAAACAGAGGGCATTAATTTGATTCCCATGGATAGCCTCAACAGCCTCATTTAAAAAAAAAAAATTAATAAAATAATAATTGAACTTGTATTAATATGCACAGGTTAGTAGTTCTGCTGTTTGGCCACAAATAATGATCCTTTTAGGAGGAATATATTTTTAGAATCAGCAAGGGTTAAATCTACCATTTGCTCTTTCTGTTCTTGTATCAAGGTCAGAATGAGCAGGTAGCCCAGTTCACAGTTTGCAGGACTAATAAATCTTTCCAAAGGTCAGCATCTGCAGTCATTATCAACTAATCAGTTTTAATTTGCTTTTTAATATATAAACACTTGGGATCGTGTAGAAAGCATCATGCATGTTGTTTAAATTTGATATTTTTCTTTTTTTTTAAAACATTGTTTGCTTTAGTCAGTTCATTAATATTTTAAATAAAGGAAATTGATAGGTGCATTAAAGCTGCTTACCTTCAAGTCTTCTTAGTTTTACATAATATTAAAGATAACAATAAATAGACACACTTTTTTTCTTTTTTTTCTTTTTTTTCTATTTTTTTTCTTTTTTTTTTTTCCTTTTCTTTTCCTTTTTTTTTCTTTTCTGGTAAGGTTTTTATTAGAGCTACTGCCTTTCTTATGCAACTAATCAGATCAGCTGTGTTGTAAATCAGTACACATTGATTCACTTGAGAAGTGACTTGATCCAACTGACTTTAAGCTATTGCAAACGCACTGTTTACTATTTAGGCTATTTAAATCTAGTGAAGGAAGGACAGCAAAATCAAATGTCAATGTACAAGATTTCCAAACACTGGGTTTAAAAGTCTTTTGAGAAATATATTTTTAAACCACAGTGTTTGAAAATGTTAACTATTTCTCCTATCAGTTGTACTTTCTCATCAGAGCTAGCTTCTCAGAATGCAGCAGAAATGTCACCATATGACTGCTCACAGACAGCAGGGTTGCCAGTGTTAAATTGATACAGCACATTGGTCTGGGGTGCCACTTCATTGCTATCTTATGCACCTAAATCCAAAACTTCAGTTTTCAGAAATATCTGCTTAGATTCTAAAGTCCTGGGGACTCTTAGATTTGACTACCCTCTTTAAATTTAAACTGTCTTTTCATTTACAACAGTAGTGCCTGTAGTCACACAGCCTTCTGTAGTCTCAAGACTTAGGTAAGGGTGAGTGATGCAGTGGATCTCAACTGCTGAAGACAGTAGAGGGAGATTTTTTTGCTATAGTAGCAGCAGATCTCACACTTTTCTGGCACCTATTTCAATGTATGTCATTTTGAGCTGTTGGCTTCCACGTCTCAGTTTATGCAGCAGTCCTGCATGGACCACAAATGTCACCTGTCTGAGATCTCTTACACCTGCCTTGCTGCTTTCATGTACACTTCCTCCTAGTGCAGCTAGTGCGAGGTGACAGTGCCATCTCACTGGAGGAAAAGTTGGGGTTGCCAGGTGCCTTCTGTCTGCTGAAGCTGTAGCCTGATTTTTGAACGAGCAAACAGAACAGCAAATTACTTTCATGAGCACTGTCTGCTCTAAAGCATGGTGGTTTGTGAACTCCTAATACTTTAAAATCCTAATATTTTGAAGTTCAGTAGTTGCCAATGAAAACAGTTAGAACATTTTTCAGAATGGGCTATTACTTTAAAAAGAAATCATGCATATTTGTTTGTTTTCCAATTTTACTTTTAGTAAAAAAAATTAAATAATATTAAAATATATTAAAANTTATATTTTAACAAGTATATATTAAAATGATACAAAAATAGATATTTAGAATTTTATATAAAATTATATAAATTAAATATAACATTTCTGTAATATACACAAATATTTTAGATAACATTTTAAAGCCCTATGTTGACAGTAGATTTCACTGTAACACAAAACACACTGAATGATCTACCTATGTAATCATTTCTGATGTTTTTTACCCTCCTTTCAACTGGAAATACTTTGAAGAAACGTTGTCAATGGAACATTTTGCATGGGATGATAGAACCTTGCAGGAGAAGCATGAGATGTTTATCACCTTTTGAGTTCATGATCTGCTGACAGCACTAATGATCTTGGACCTTGGTACATGTGTACCCAATCAGATGGCAGTCAAGGGGCCATCCTCATAGGTCCCCATCAGCCACATATGCAGAAGGATGGAGAACAAATCTTTTGAAGTGAACATGGCTATAGGACTTTCCCAAAGGTTCCTCCACTGTTCATATTCCAGTAGGTTTGTCCTGTGGATTCCCAGAAGGTTAAGGCATATTCTACAGAACTGTGCATGATCAGAAACTGCTGCATTAGCAAAATATTAATTACTTAAAATCCCCAGTTAGAACACAGAGAAAGTTAAGCAGAGGTAGTGGAAATTAAGAGACAGTAATAGAAGAACAATAAAAATATCAGTAAGAATATAATACAGAGATTATAAAGAGCTACTCAGATAAGGCCAACACTGTAGACAATACTGGAGCCTTCAAGAGCTAAAGCTGACCAGGACTTTGGTTTCAGAACACAGAAAAGCTGCGCAGTGTCATTCACTTCAAGCACTCTATCAGCTATGGAGGAAACATAGCATCATCTGAATTTCTGGGACTGGTGTCTGGAGCAGCCTGGGACTCTCGTGTCCAGTCTACATATTAAATTTTACAGACTAATGACTTGTCAAGTAAAGTCAAATACAATATCCAGGTAGATGCTAATAGAGGTAAAATACTTTTCACATGATATTTAGACAGTGTCATGAATGCGTGGCAGAGGAACACTCCTTGAGGAACCTAGGACTCAGAAACTGTACGTCTGTCACATCAAAAGGGAACCTTAGCTCTGGTGGCAAATTGTATACTCACTGGGCCCCTTAAATGTCTAGGGTATAAGGATGCAAAATTGGTAAATCTGAACAATATATGAGTCAATAGGCTGTTGGATGAGCTGCATGTGTCACAGAAATCATTAAAACCTTGAAGAGGTAATAGACAAGGTTTTATCATGGTAGAAAAATTAATAGAGGAACATATTATGAAAAGTTAGTAGGCAGGGAAATTACTCGCTGTGCAACTTATTCCTTATCTTCTTTTTTAAAATCAGCAAGAGCTATAAGTGTATTTTATAAAAGGAGATATTTTCAAGGTTGATTTTAAATAATTTATTCAGAGGGATGGACTTACTACATATATTTTTTTTCAAAGTCATTGAAGGCAGAACAGTTGGCTTCAAAGAATTATCAGCAAAGACTAAAAGGAGTATAGGCCAAATCTTGCTCTCACTGAAACCAACAAGAATCTTTCTATTGCTTTGGGGTCAGGGATCAAGCTCTTCATCCTCTGTGTATGTGACCTTTCCCATAATGCTGTCTCATGAATTTGGATATCTGCAGAAGGGAAATCCTCAGTGTTCACCACAGAAAACACAAGTGCTGCTTCTGTTTGTCAGTTGAGGAACAATAAAATGTTTGTGTTACATCTGTTTAGGTGTATTATGAACCTCTAATTGTATCAGAATGTGATTCACTCTGACTCCAGCTGACTTTGGAACAGTAGTGTGGGACAGTTCATTAAAGGATGGCAAAGCATTAAGCTGCAACTCTACCACATCTTCTGGAAGTTTTTACTCAAAAAGGACTTCTACTAAAAACAATTAGAGTGATTTAATTAGGAGTAAATGTTGTAGAAGGCCAAAATACATGTCCTGGCTTGTCCAGGCATGATCCCATGAACCCCTTCTCTCTGCTGAAGGGAGGAGCAGTGAGGAAAGAAAACAAAAGGCTTGGAGACACTGAGTCTGAGGGGCCAGGATTTGCTCACACTTCTTCTGCTCCTGTGGTAAGCCAGGCACATACACTTGGCCCATGTTTTCCCCAATAAGGGTAAAGCAAGCCTCTAGCTTCACCTAATATGGTTAGTTTTGGCAAAGTGTCATTCTGAATGGCTAATCTCTGTGACCAAACGGAGCCATCAGACTCAGGCAATTGATAAATAGCAGTGAAGTTGTAAATCAACGTGCTCTGCTCTGCCTCATTGTGCTCTGCCTCATTTTGCTTTGCCTTGCCATGCTCCAGACCAGCTTTGCTGTGTAACAGGTTTTGATGTTACAAGTTTGTCCACTTGGAAACTGCTGTGCCCCAGTTTACCAAGGAGAGGCTTTAAGTGCCTCCACACTGTAGGCAAGAATCATTGCCAAGAGCTGCCCAAGTCAGCCAGCCTAGCGTGAATTGAAAGCGAATAGATGCTCCTAGCTGGAGAGCTCGCTAAGACCTCACCGCAATAGCCTATGTGGTGAGAAAGAACAGGTTGTTGCCATCAGCAAGACATTGTGTCTGTCTGCACACCTGCAAACCTCCGTGAGAAGTCCAGAACCCTGGCAAGGACACTGCCTGCCCAAAAAGGGATCAAGACCAGGTCAGAAACCTTGCCAACCCCAGCACCCTGCGAGAAGAGTCCTGGGGAAACACAAAAAGACACCAAAAGGTACCAAACCACCACCAACAAACCCTTCCAAGTGTTTTGGGAACTGGTTGGGACTATAATGCAGCCCCAGGAATCTGGAGATATTATTTTGTGAGTAAATATTCTAAAAAACCTCTTTGTAAATGAAGTTCTGATTTGGTTCTGTAACAAACTGATTGTTCCTTCTGCTTCAGCAGAAAGGAGCCTCTGGAGTTCCCCTACAGGGCAAGCAGCTTATTGACCTTCTGTAACAAACTGATTGTTCCTTCTGCTTCAGCAGAAAGGAGCCTCTGGAACTCCTCTACAGGGCAAGCAGCATATTGACCACAAGAATCACTTTCCAAAATCCCCAAGTTAATGTTTGTATTTTGCTAGTTTTCTTAACTGTTTAAATTGTCTGCTCCCTGTGTGTAAATACCCACAACAGTGCATTTGAACCTTTTAAATAAGTTTTCTGGCAAGATTTAATATTAATAAATAAAATGTCATAGTTAATGTCACCTGGTTATTAATATCAAAATTAATTAATCAATATTAAGACAGTAAGAGATTTTAAACCTGACTTATGGATAAATAATAGGAGTAAGCATTTTAGCAAAAGCCAGGAAAGTTCCAGAAGGCTGGACTGGAATGCTGTTCTAGTCCAGCTTCTGTCTCTGAATTTTAACCTGAAGTTTGGATGTCAGTCACAGCAAGTTGCTTAGATAAACTACTCATGAATATCACAAGTGAGAGTTTCCACCTACTGTTTTCACTGATTTTTTTCCCCACTGTAATAATTTTGATTCTATTTAGTCTTTCCCATTGCTGAATAAGGCATTATAAGTCACTCTACTACTTAAGCTACTGAAACTGTACAACTACATAAGTCCTTGAAAATGAATGCTACATTATGTGTAGGGGTTGTCTTATCACTTACTGTACAGTTTAGAGATAATAAATCTAATTGATTCTCCCTTCTGTTATCTTAACATTGGAGTCCAGAGCAAACTGTACAGCAATATTTAAATGACCACAACACAAAGTCAACATGATGCTATGGAAAAGAATAGAGCAATATTCTTAATTCTGAAAACCTGTATTGGTAATCAATTGAAATGTGGAGGCAATTGAAGAGCTGTCCAATTTTCAATTGCAGTATAAGTTGGGAAACAATTTGAAAATAATGGCTCATACAAAGAGTTTTTCAAACAGTCAATATGGTCTCCATGTGAAGGACAAATAAGAACTTGGCAGTCTATCCATTGTTTGGTCCCTGTGTCTTAGACGTTATCTGCAGGACTCACCGCAGTGGCCCAGCTGAGATCTGAGTTTGCAATCTTCCAGTGTGAGTCCCCTGAAAATGTACTTAATGGGATATTCATTCTGGAAGCATAATCAATGAAGGTGTAGCAGCCTCACTTTGAGCATCATTACCAATATACATTCATCAAAAACTTTAGTGAGCTGACTTGCATTTGAAATGTTTCCTACATGTGTTATGTTTTTTCTTATAGTACTCTCTTGCATGCAATTAAAAGTAAAAGTAAGAATTTTCCCAGAGTGTAGCTCACTAACACCAAAATAAATTTTCTTGCAGACTAAATGTTCTGGTTTGGATACAATATTTATGCAACATTCCTTTGATAGAAAGGAGCACTCTCAAAGCTTGGCTCTTAACTTAAATGGAGTCACAAATCTGCCTTGCTGTCTTCTGAGAGGCTTTTAAAAGTCACTGAGATTTAGACAGCAAGTATTCTAGCCTGGGTTAATTCCATGGGAACCTCTGGCTGCCAGCTATGTATTTTTTGCATGACATCCTACAGTTGCTTGTCTCTGGTGTGACTGAGGACTTGTTTGGCACCTTCAGCTTTTTATTGTCCTCTGAGATAGTCAATGTCCACCACCACAAAAACCATGCCTTAACAGAGAGACTCCAAAGGCAGGGACCAGCATGGCTAGGTAGAGAAAGATGGAAATTGTAGTATAGGGCTGATACACTCATTAAAGTCTCTTTGTGTTTTATTGAGGATGTCCTATGAAAAGGACTTTTTTTTTTTTTTGTATAATGAAGATGAGGATCCAAGCTTTGGCAGCCAGCATCCTGACAGTCAGATACTTCTCTAATTTTCACTACATGATAGTGAAGGAAAATGCCAGGAACACTGCCCTGTGTTTTTCCATTGAAAAGAATCTAGAATAATACAATTTAAAATAAAAAGGCTATTGAACTGCACAGAGAAAAACTGTAATTACTTTGTACTTGGAAAAATATTGGTCTAACTAAGACTTTAGAAATTTGTTTTTACAGGGATGTCATACAGTTGCATAAATACAAATTGCTTATGTGCCTACACGTAGAAAGAGTGTGTGCTTTTGCAGCAATAGATAAGAGCTAGGTAGGCATTTTTGATAGTTACTACATACAATTTCTAAACCTGTATCTATGGATTTGTATCATTTCTGATTGTACTGTTTTATGAATTTCAGTATAAAAACAGATGCCTTGGCAAATTCTGCCCTTTCAGCATTTACATTTACCCTAATGGCATTACCTGAGTATTTCAGTTCCCAGTCCATGTGAAGTTGTTGTGCAGCATTGTCTGAATCCTACATTCATTGTTGTGCAGCATTGTCTGAATACTACTTGAATAGTATGGAAGTAAAGGAAGGAGAATTAAGTTTTCAATTTGTTTATGATGCACTTAATCATGATTGCATGTTATGATGCATTTGTACATCGAATTTTGTACATCAAAATTTGCACTTTTAGGAGAAAGTTCTTTACAGTGAGAGTGGTGAGACGCTGGCACAGGTTGCCCAGGGGGCCTGTGGTTGTTCCCTCCCTGGAGGTGTTCAAGGCCAGGTTGGATGAGGCCTTGAGTGACCTGTACTAGTGGGAGGTGTCCCTGCCTATGGCAGGGGGTTGGAACTAGATGATCCTAGAGGTCCCTTCCAACCTTACCATTCTATGATTTTATGATTCTATGATCAAAGATTATTGTCTGCTCTCTAACAAGGAAAGGTCTTGATTGATACAAACAAAAAAATATTTTTTTTTATTCAGAAAAGCAAAGGAGAAAGATCTTCTTGCAGGGGTATCTATCTGCATGTTCTTGGGTCCCCCAAAAGCAGCCTGCTGCTACTTACATAAGGAAAAAAAAAAAAAAGAAAAAAATAAAAGAAGTAGATTAGCACTTTGGGTTTAACATTGCTGCCATTTTCTTCAGACTTTCAAGTCTCAGCTGCAACGGCAAACAGATAAAAGATGTCAGTGAGGTAGAAGAATTGGCAGTAGAGTAGCTGAACCAAACAAAACTTCTGTTCTTTCAATGTCAAAGTCCCACACACAAATTCAGTGAAAAAACCCACAAATTTATCTTTGTAGATTAATTCTTATAAGACATTAAAACTCATAGTCTGTGGTTGGTGGCAGAGACTCTGCAAGACTGTCAGGATGTCAGGATGCATTCAAAAGCTTTGCTGGATTGACTTTTATTTACCAACCCGTTATGGATATTTTTCAAACTATATTTACTCTGGCTACTGCACTTGAGTCAACAACATGTTTATGTTGTAAAGATCTCTCACTTGCTTCATTTCTGAAAGAGAAAAAGCTATTTTATCTTAGATTAACTTTAAAACTATATTAATTTTCCATGGGAGGCCAAGTTGGACTTCCTTAGCAGATTGTTTATGACAGTTATCTTTCCAAATGGTATCAAGATAGGACATGAAAGAATTACAATTAATAGAGCAAATTGTAGAGAAGTCAACCAAATGAGATTTGTACCTCTGAAATCTTTGCTATTATGAGAATAACCCTCTTTAAAAAATCCTGTTGTGATGTTAATCTTTTAAGCTAGATCAATTTAAATCATCCCACATGCAGGGGAAGTATTTACAATTTCGTTGCTCTCTAGCTGGAAAGAACACCCTGAATAAAATGCAAAACCAGCAGCAGCTGGACCCATACAGCATATCTTTTGTTGTATGAGTGGAAAAGAAACCTATAGGACCATAAGGCAGCGATGTGTAAAATTAAAATGGGTCAATATTTAAGATTCTTCACACAGATACTTAAATCATGTCTCAATGAGTAAAGGTAGGTCCAAGAACCTTTTAAGGTATTTTCCTTCCTAATTATTTTACCTTCTTGATAGGCCAAAGCAGTACAATGAGATCAGATCAATACTAACTGATGGAAGTGAGGGGAGGGATGATGGGAGTAATCCAGTACCGAGGCATGAAGCTGTCCCAGGAGAAACACCTTCCCCAGGGCCGGGGCCACACAAGAGAGGTCTGCCTTCTGCGAGCCAGCCCTGCTGCTCCAACTGCAGTCACAGCCTTTAAGTTTTTGGAGGACTAAATCCACTGCTCACTTGCTGCCCTCTCATGTCCTATGCAGCAGTTTGTGGATTTTTTTTTTTCCTCTCCTGTCTTGTCCTTTTTTTTTTTATTTGTCTCTACCAATTTCTAAAGGGAGCCAGAGGGAGCAAGGAGGAAGAACATGTTAGTCCACAGCTGCCTATCAGTGGAGGACAGTGGGTTTGATTAAAGGGGAGCTCCCTCCTGGATTTCACACATCACATCAATCACATTGATCAGCCCCCAGAAAGGCAACATATTGTCTGGGAATAAGCCAAGGAAGGATATCAATTTCACAATAGCACTTATGTCTTTCAGCCAAGAACTGGTTTATTTTTGGCTACTGAAGGCTGAGACTCACTTAGGAGCTCCATTTATGTCCAAAGATTTTCACTGCTCACCTGCTACTTCACTAGCAAGTTAGTAATAACTTTTCCCTGGAATTTATAGTCCTGTATGTGATTTCTACACAGAAAAATCAGCTTCAGCTTGCTGCCTGTATCCAGTGACAGGACTTCGGAGCTGTGCACCTGTGTTATTTCTTCCTGCCACTCCTACTCAAAAACATAGACTCTTCAGGAGTGCTCACATTTTTTAAATGCCTTTCTCTATAATAATCTTCAGGGAAGTGTCTGAGTCCCTAGGAAAAAAAAAAAAAAAAAAAAAAAAAATTAAAAAAATTATCTATATTGTATCTTCATCTATGGAATGTGGCAAAATGTGTCCATCTTTGTGATACACCTTTTATTAACACCATTTGCAGAAAAACTCTCTGAAAGGTATCCTATTTTCCAGTAATGTTACCTACACTTTCTGGTTCCAAATATTCCACTTTAATGGATCTGTTGCTTTGTCAGATAGAGTTTTGATTGATTACCTCTGCCTGTCACTTTAACAAAATCATTCTTACATATTGTTTTATATCACACTCCCAAGGATGTTTCATCTCGTTTGTTGACATAATGAATCCTGCACCCCGTGATTAATTACTTGTATTATATTATTATATCCACCTACATTTACCCTGGCTACTTTCTTAATAATTGCTGCTCTGTAAATGTATTTGGGACTGCTTCTCTGTGTGTGAGAGATAGAGAAACAGGACTCAGTTAAGCTGCAAACCGCTGCATTGAAAAAGTGTAGGAATTAACAAAATGACTCCTTCATCACTAAAAATAAAAACTTGAAATAAAAAGAATATTGTCAGTATGGCATTCCTCTCACTTAAAATCCTGATGACACCACTGATTTTCTAAAATAACCTGTATCTCATAAAGCATCCTATAAGGCGAGTTGTCACTTAGTACTCAAATTGTGATTCTGACCTCACTATCGCTGTTTAGTGAATTATTTAGCTAGTGACAGTGTGACCACAAGAATCTTTAAAAAGGAAGGCACAGCCTGGCTGCTCCTGTGGCATGCCAGAAAACAGTAACTTTTCAAAAAGCCTGGTTTAATATTTGCAGTGATGTGAACCTTACCAGCTCCACAGCACTTCGCAGATATGCCCCCCTCCTTTCATGTTTGTTAAAGAGCCAGAGAGAGATTACCTCCATTGTTTGATAGAGACATTTAGCTAATTTTATTATTCAGGAAGATATTTAGCTAGTTAACACATATCCTGGAAGATCACAAAATATCTTGTTATGTTTCTTACAGCCACTTCGACATAATCCAATCTCAATATACTATTATCATAATATGTCTAAAGACATGATACAGGAAATTAGGATTCATGCAAATTTTAATTATATTTTGTAGCAGAGGAACGCAGATTATCTGCTCAAAGTTTTCCAGAGTAAAGAGAGGAAGTTTGCCTTAAGTGCTGTGATTAAAAAATATCATCAGAACGCTATTATTTCTTTAGAGTAATCAGGAGGACATAACCCTGTTTCCAATTATTTGAGCAGTCATCTATGAAAAGATGTTATTACCTTGCATTCTTGAAATTGGTGTAGCTCTACATGCCTTTTCTCCCTCTGAAAGTGCTACAATACTACAGAGAGAGTGAGAGGCATTTTTTTTGTTGCAATCTGATTTTTTTAGAGTTAAAACGGGTCCTAAAGCATAAAGACACTGGTCAACTTTCTGGTGCTGTGGTCCTTAATTACTTGTGGGTATTTTAGGAATATTTATCTTTCTCTTCTCGTCTCTAAGCATACAAATCCCCCCTATATGATCTTGATGCTTGCATTTCAAATTATTTACAGGGCTTTGGGACCAGGTCTTTTGCATGCTAAAATTTTAACAATATAATTTTTATTAAGAGTGACACAACTGCATGCACGTAACATATCAGCTCATTATTCTTATTAACTCTGTTAAACAACCTGGAGTATTGAATTTTCATCAGCTTTGAGAGTAAAATATAAGACACTTTATGGCTATATTTCAGGGTTTTAAAGTCCAGCTTTCCTTTCCCAGCACCCTAAATCTGGGGGTTTGTGCAAACAGCATTATCTTTTGAAAGCTCCTGTATAGATTGCATGATATTGTATTTAATTTAACTTTATAGAACCAGCTTGTGAATACAACTGCAGGGTGTTAGTAGGGTTTTCATTAAACAGTTACAGGGGGAAAAAAAAAAAGAAAGAAGAAGAAAAAAAAAGTTTAGATAAAGGAATATTAATTAATTGCATCTGGAAAACTACAACACGTTGATGCTGCAGATAGTAAACTCTCCATCTTTTTTTTTTTTTTTTTTCCCCATCCTAAATATCTTCTTCATATAAACAACCTTAAACCTCTGAACAAAACAAAATGAAACCAACAAAACCCCAGCCCCGTGGTATCGGAAAATGTGAAGTAAAGCTATTATTTGCTTAAATGAGTTTCAGAGCCTTTGATAATTTATCATCAATCTCCCTGAGTTCCTTGACTTTCTTCATCTTGATCTCTCCCGTTATATATATCCACCGTTTCGATATGTAGCCAATATTATCATACCCCGAACCAAGTCAGCAGTTTTGACATCTTCATTTCAATGTCCTTTTCTGTACCTTCAGCAATGTTAATGTTACAAATTACGGGAGGGTGTATTAATAGCCATACCCAAGCAGCAGAAAGAAAAGTGCATTTTTTTAGACTAAGTACTAACTTGGGATTTCCCGGGCCCATTGCGGAGCCAGCGGAGCCCCGGCTCCTCCGTTGTGATGATAATGGATTCCGTGTTGTTGGCTCAAAGGTCGAAGGGTCACCGTAAGCTCCTTAATGGACTGTGAAATAACTTTAACTGCATTAACCTCTCCGGATCACATGGGTGGCACCAACATCCACTCCTGAAATTCTCATTCGCTTATAGAGACAATACCATTAGATTATTATATTTTCCTTTTGGAATAGCAATAGGCTCAAAGCAATTATGCAGCTAAGCGTTTCCATTAAGCGAATAGGGCCTTAAAGAAGATTAACTGGAGCTTCTCCGGCGTTCGCTGTAAAGGTGGAATAAGTCTAAAGATTTCGACAGAATTCACATCTACTAAAAACCCCTATCTGTGATATCATGGTGCTCTAAGGTATGAAGTCATTAGCTGAAATAGCAACGTTGCAGCTGTGTTCGTGGAGGCAGGTGCGGTTGGGTGACTGCCCAAACTGAGCACCCGCACTTACGCTGCATCTATCTGGAGTCCTGTGTGCAGTTCTGGAGCCCCCAGCACAGGAAGGACATGGAACTGTTGGAGTGGGTCCAGAGGAGGCCACNGAGTGCTTGCTCTTATGAAGAGGTTGTGGAAAACTTGCACTGGGAAAACCAGGAAGAAGACATGCTTCCCACAATCATCAGCAAAGTATTTTAACCTGCTGTCTATCTTCCATACTCTCTGGAGAGTCAAGAATTGCATCAGCCAATCAAGGCAAGTGGATTCAACACCCACTTCAGCGCCACTGCTGCTGCAGTCAGGCTGAGGCATGGAAGAACAACAAGGGTGCACACCACTTGAAAGGGACACCATACCAGTGGTGGTGTGGTGTCCCACACCAGTGGCTTATGGCTGGTTCTCAGGTCCCTGGAAAGCCTTGGCAAAGCCTCTTCACCAGATCTCCACATTTGGCTCTGTTGATTGGTAGCCTCCATGGTGAGAAAACCATGGCAGTAATTCATCACAACCCTATTCAACCAGCTAATGTTTAAACCTCCAATTAAACTTGAGTGCATATGAAGAACTAAGGGTTTGATTAAGTGATGTCCTAAGTGGTGTTTTGGTGCCCCAAATTACCCACAAAATAGTAATGCCAGTGGTAATGTCAGCTTTGCCTTGTGCCAAGTACAATCAAAAGCACACATGAACAGTACCACAAGCACAACTTCCTGGACATAACAATTATAGACACTATTGTAACAGTTTGTTTATTTTGTGGTGCATTAAAAAGCACTCAAGTACTCATCCTATGTTTTAGGCACTTTAACAGATTAAACAACCAAACACAGCATCATGTCCTCAACCACACAGCAGGAAACTATTTAAAGCAATTGTGGAAGGTACCATTCTGTGAATTTTGTGATGACACTTCCAGTTTAAAAACGAAAGAGATACTGGTAGGAGATGAAGGAAATGAAGTTTAAGACTGACCAATAAGCCCTCCATTTATCCCTTCATTTTGAATTTAAAGGTATAACTAGGCTGTGATCATGAGTCATTGCAACAAATATTTGGGAAAGTTTACAAACTTTGAATAGTGTCAAATCTCATTGTCAGATTAGTTTCTATTAAACCTGGTTTTGTAGAGAAGACAGAGTTTCAGTGGTGGTTGGTTTTGTTTTGGTTTTGGTTTTTAGTATAATAGTATTTTAATATTTGTGTTATTTTTAATATAATAATAATAATGTAATAATAAACCCGCTAGTACTTCAACATTGAAAATACATATTCTTTCATCACCACTATTAGTTAAATAGTGATTTCAACATTAAGATATGAAAAGGTATTTCTGCCTCTGCTTTAGGTAGTTTTGCTTTCAATATTTTTTTTTTCTCCCTTGAAATGCAATTCATTTTCCATGGAAAAATAAAACAAACAACCCATTTCTCTGTTTGGTAGTTCAGGTTATCAGTGAAAATCATAGAATCATAGAATCATAGAATGGTAAGGTTGGAAGGAGACCTCANAGATTTCATAATTTGGTTTTCTCCCTCAAGCTTCACACTAATAATGAAAAAAATGAGATGACATATTTTAAATACTATTTGCCTCAGCAGCAGCCTGTATGTTTATGCTGTTATGATATATGCAGATTCACTACAATGTAGTCATTATTTGGCAGTAGGGAAGGTCCAAGCAATCAGAGTTTGGGACAGAGAAAGATAATGGACAGAGGTAGGATTTTATTTTACATCAGTATTAATGGGAAAGGTTTATGATATAGGAAAACTAAAAGTTAAATGCTAATCTGTGCATGCAGATGCATTCAAGTGCCATGAGCACAGGCACAAATGCACCTAAGTTTTTAATAAATTATATCAACAGAAGGAAGAGGTAGCTACTGTCTGTCAGGTATTCATGAAATAAGGGAAGCAATGGGAAAGAGGTTTTACAGAGAAACAAGCAGAAGGGAGGCTGAGGGCATGCTGCTTTCCCCAGCCCAGAGGAAGAAAGGCAGCTCTCCACAACAGAGATGCCCTTTCACTGGGGTGTTGCCTGACTAGATGAAACCTTTGATAACTCTGCCTTTACTTCCTCTTCACTTCTGCCTTCCAACCAGCTGTTCAGACTCCTGCTGCTCCAGGGCTCATTATTTTCCCCCTTTTCTGTCCCACAGACTTCAAGGGCATCTCATTTTAAGCACTACTTGACTTCTTTCAGCCCACTTCTTCTTCACTTATTTAATTTCACTTCTCCCACCACCCATGTTACTTACGGCTCCTTCAATCTGATAGTAAGTCTTACAAGATGCTGTCTATGGAAAGAAAGGTTTCTCATTGCATTTTAACTCTCTTGGTGATTGAGTTTTGGTCTTTCCCAATTCTGTGAGCCCAGAGTTGAGCCCAAAGCAATTTGGGCTTTAGCAAGCCAAGATATCTATCACCCTGCCCTGTCTCTGTTTCTCTCCCATTTCTCAGTACCACGACACTGTCTGTATTTTCCTGTGATCCCAACAGCCCCCCGTGACCAGGCAGCTGCCAGCAGACTTGTCAACTCTTACATACTGTGTGTGAAACTCAATATTTTTTTGCACCTCTAACATACCTGCTGTGCCTTTTTTCTCCCCTCATGGGTACAGATCACACCATTCTCATTTAATTCAACTGACATTTTAACCAATACTAAGGCTTTTCCCTGCCTTTTTTTTTTTTTTTTTTTTTTTTTTTTGAGGGAGGGTGGATGACTTTTAGTATTTGTCATGCTGAGATAGAGATGTCAGCCAAAATCTAATGCATATCTCCACATATTTGGCAGATGTAGCATGTAGACTGATTTGCTGGATGGGACCTTATTCTGAGCTCCTACAAGTCTCCTGGAAATTGAAGGAAACAACTTAGGAACAGGTCTTGAGAAAAGAAGCTAGAAGATTGTTGTACTTAATTTACCCTGGCACCTTTTGCCCACAGCAAGCTTAAAGCAATGACATTTAATAATAACCTGAAAACTTGGACCTGTCAAGAAATTGTAGTGGTCCAGTTATACTGCATTTTGGCCTCACTGCTTACAAAACATGGTACAAGTGCAATAGTAATAAGTCCTCAGAACTACTTTATGATTTTGCACTTTTAAGGGAATTGGATCGTTCCTGTTTTCAATATGAATTAAAAAACAACTCCACTGTGGACAGGATTGGGAAACTTGGCTGATTTTTTAAAATACATTGATTTTTAATTTCTTAATTCATTAAGATTTTTAATTCCTTAATTCCATTTACTTTGCACTGCTTATTATACTAGCAGGAGAAAATGAATGTGAGCAGGTCGGGGAAGGGGATAGAGAAGCATCTTGCTGCCAGACTCTTGTAACAACAGCCTAAGGCTGAAGACAGATGAAGTTACTTAGCTTCCTTTTTGAAGTGTAAATGGTTTGATTGACTAGAAGAAAGATTTCTGAAGCAGAGAAAAAATCTGAGAATAAAAATTCCTCACAAGGGGAACGTAAAGACTAGGCAAGTTATCATAGAATCATAGAATGCATCAAGTTGGAAGTGGCCTGTAGAGGTCATCTAGTCCAACACCCTTGTAGTAAGCAGCAGCATCTCTTACAGAATCAAATTGCTCAGAGCCACATCAAGTCTGACCTTGAAGGTCTCCAGGGATAGGACCTCCACCACCTGCCTGGGCAACCTCTTCTAATGATCCACTACCCTCACAGAAAAGAATTTCTTCCTAACGTCCAATCTAAATCTGCCCTCCAGTTCAAAACCATTGCTCCTTGTCCTAAGTGCTACATGTCTCTGTAAATAGTCCCTCCCCAGCTTCCTTGTTAACCTCCTTCAGGTACTGTAGGGTTGTTATAAGGTCTTCCTGGAGCCTTCTCTTCTCTGGGCTGACCACACCACCTCATTTGCTGTGATCCTCAAAAAACACAAGAGATACAAGAAAGAGAATCTAGAGCTTTAAAATGAAATTTTGAAGTTAACTTCGTAGGAAGTCTCCCCTGAGAGAAGTTATCATGTGTGGTGAAACTCAAGACAGGTAAGCTTTCCAAAATCTGCAGGACATCCATGATCCACCAAGGAGTTTATACTAAATATAAAGTGTTAAGGCAGTGCCATTTCTGTTGTATTTTCCTCTGTCTACAGATCTGTTCTAGTGGGAGGTGTCCCTGCCTTTGGTGGGGGGTTGGAACTGGATGATCTTTGAGGTCACTTCCAACCTAAACCATTCCATGATTCTATAGAGTTGACTTCCCTAGTGTTTGTAGTAACAGCAGGGAGATTTAGAAGACAGGGACCAGAATTCTTAACACTTTGCTCATGAGAAATATTGGTATCACAATATCCTCTCTGAAAAATAATGTCATTGGCTATACACACTGTTATAAATGTAGATTTTTATGTATAAATACAAAACAAAATATATTTGCCTTTAACTAAGGTCTGAGCAGGAACTCTATCTCAGAACGTTTCTGAGAGCAAACCAACAGCAATGCCACACCACTCTGCTTATTTTGTGAGTGTATTTAAACAGAAGATGCCCAGCAAAACTCTAATTCAGCAGGGACCAACTTGCAGAGATTTCCTGTTGTTAGCAGATTCTCTTTGACCTGGAATAAAATCTTCAAAGCATTGCTTTTGTCTTTCTTGCTTGTTGTAAGGACCCTGAAGTTTCAGAAAAATCTCAGGATTTTTGGAGGGCCATTTGACATGCAAAAGAATAAGCACAAAGGAAAAATTAAAGGTTAAGAAAATGTATAAGATTCTATAGGCCAGTATAAGCTTTTGTAGAGCCATTTGCACCATAGTTGAAGATTAATCATTGAATTCCTTTAAAAAAAAAGGAAAGAAGGAAAATGGTGTTATTAAATAACAATAAATAGACATTAATTCAAAATAAAAAGAATATAGTACTTAACAATGATTTATAAACCTCTTCCTCAGTAGGCTAAGTTGCCACTTATCACAAGAAGAAGTAATTTCTTCAGAAAAAGTTTCAATTTGATAGTTCTGTGAGATGCTGTTGGACTAAAGAAGCTTTTATTTATCTAAATCCTGCTCAAATATGGCCTGTCTTGAGAGACAGTTTCTACTGTAACTTTATTAAATGAGCCTGAGAATTCTGGCACACACCTAGAGGCAAATAACTACATCACAAGACCACGACAGTGTTACCATTAGCCCTTGACTGCTAATTTAGCCTAAAGCAGTGCCCTGAATGAGTGCAAACCTCCTCAGAAGTGTTTCCAGGTCATGTCAGAGGGATGGTTTGATTGTAGGATTAGAAAACTGACATTGTGGTGCATCACTAAAGTCAATGGAGCCTTAAACTCTTTTTGCTGTCATGAGAAGGAAAATATTGTGGAAAATGAGTAAATATTTTCTTGAAATAAGGCCCATACATATATATATATATATGTTTGGGTTTTTTTTTACTTTAATGGAACATATCACAGAGAATAGGGATGAATTCCCTAAAATATTTCATGTGTGAGATTTATCAATGTTGGAGCTCCAACATGAGTTGTGTGTTATATATCACATTACAGAAATAGGCAGGGAGAAGAACAATATTGTTTGTCACTTGCTGACACTACAACATGGCAATTGACAATATTTATGGTATCTATACCTTACCTTGTTCACCACTGGCTTTGAAATATGAACTACAACAATATCCAGATATATCAGTATTTAACAGTATTGAGCTCATCTTACCATATCTACTTCAGGACATCTGAACCTGTAATTATGTGTTTGATGGGAGAAAAGAATGTTGAGAGATGTTTTTTCCCTGACTGAAATCCAGCCAAATCTTCCTTGGAACTACCAGAAAAGTTGTTTTGTTTTTTTTTCAATTTGATGATCAGATTCAAGCAGACCTGCATTTGCCTGGTATGTTGACTACATGGTACAGGACTAATTTCTGGCAATTGGCTCCATTGACTTGTTTATCTTTCATACCTATTTTTTTCTCTTTGTATCACACTTCAGGAAACACACATTGAATAGAAAGGTCTCCTAAGTAATCAAGCACATTTTACCTGAATCCTTTTCTTAAGGCAATGCCTGTTGAGCACCAGTCTAAATGTCCACAGATTGTTTGCATTCATGGCTCACTCTTCACATGTTGACTTTGGTGCATAAGGATCACATAAATCTGCATGTCAGTGCAAGTTCTTCTTGCCTTCAACATTCATTATTTGTCTCTCTTACACCTTAACACCACGCTACAATGATGAGTATCTTACTTCTATAGATAGGTTCTCTAAACTTACAGGAATCATATTATCTAAGCTATGAGTCTCTTTGGAACAAAAAGATCTCTTGTCTTCAATGTACTCAGTGAATATTTAAGGACAGTTCCACAGTTTCTGGTGCTTATGTTGAGGGGAAATGTTTTGCCAAATCCTGAAAATTAAGTTGTCTTTCTGCTGATTGTCATGCATCTTCCTACCATGGAGATCTTCATGAACAAAGCAGTAATAGAATCATAGAATGGTAAGGTTGGAAGGGACCTCAAAGATCATCCAGTTCCAACCCCCTGACATAGGCAGGGACCCCTCCCACTAGCACAGGTCACTCAAGGCCTTGTCCAACCTGGCCTTGAATGCCTCCAGGGAGGGAGCAGCCACAGCCTCCTTGGGCAACCTATGCCAGTGTCTCACCACTCTCACTGCAAATAACTTCCTTCTAACATCCAATTTAAATCTCCCCTCTGCCAGTTTAAACTCATTGCGCCTTGTCCTGCCATTGCAAGACCTTGTCTATAGTTCCTCCCCAGCCTTCCTGCAGGCTCCCTTCAGATACTGGAAATTAGTTATGACCATACATGTTACCATCAAACTCAGGCACAGAGTTTGCAGCGCAGGTTTTCCAGCTGAGGCACAACACCCAGGTTCTCTCATCAGATGCACCAGAGAGGGAACTCCTAAAAGGGTAATGCTTGCTTGAAGGGAAAGCTACCTTACAAAAAATCTGTTAATGAACTCTCACCAAGGTGCACATACACAAGCACAAGAATGAACTGAATCAGGAACCACCACATTTCACATGACACTTGTAAATACTGCATGAATTTGTTTGTTTTAAGCCTAAGTATCTACCAGTTTGATTTGGGTAGTATTACAGAATCATAGAATGACAG